>JANZXR010000002.1:3475692-3523433 GCA_027575705.1 Erythroxylum echinodendron | reverse complement strand
GCAAATATATACCGACGGTCAAATAAACTTCCGTCGGTATATAATTCCATATACCGACGGTTAGAACTTACCGTCGGTAATATTTGACCGTTAATAATTCCCCGACGGAATATTCAGATTTCATCGGTATATGTATGGATATTTACCAACGGACAACTTTACCGTCGGTAAATGGCGAAGCAATTAAATTGCGAGAACGATTCTCGCTTTTTTTACCGTCGCCGAAATATTTTTCGTCGCTATTGTTTGTCGCAGATTTTAAGCTGAAATTCCTACAATAGTACCGACGGATTGATTGTCCGTCAGTAAAGTTTTCTGTTCTCCGACGGATTTGTTTTGTTCCGTCGATAAACTGCGACGGAAGTTTTGTCGTCGGTAATATTCTGACGCTAATTGGCAATTTTCTTGTAGTAAAAACTGCAGACTTGAACTATATCCTGAGGGACAATATGGAACCTTTTCATCAGGAGACACTTCTATTGTCGTCGTCGTGCACAGTCATACATTGAAGCTATCTATCTACCGTTGTTGCTAGGACAGACAATATTTAGACCGTCGGCTATGTTTGATAATTTGTTGAAACAAGTCTGAACAATAACGTCCTCTGATAATTGACCGTGGAGTCCTATAAGGATTTGAATACAGCCCCTTCTGTAATCGTCTCTTCCTTTGATTCATCACTGACGGCATGGCTTCCAGCCTTCAGAATTCTCGGCGTACGAAACATGTCATGGTTGTTGGTTGGAAACACTTTGGAAGTGATTCATCTCGTTCGTGAAGTTCTTAATATTATAATGGAGTTATTTTATAAATTATTTAATATATTTTTAAATTTTAATAATTATGGAATTTATTATTTTGTCAACATGCTAATTTTATTGTGGCAACCAATATTCTCCCTGTTCCTGTTTTCTAGTACTTAATTGTTATACATATATATATATATATATATATTCAATAATCAACTTGCTTACATACCATGTGATTGAGTTTGGAAACCAATAATTTATGAAATCTCATCCTCATCTCATCCCGTTTTAAAGAAGCAACGGTGTCAGTGCTACTAGCTAGACTTTTTAATATTATCAAAAAGAACATGTAATTGACATGACATGGAAAGTTTGGCCGTGTCGGTGGTTGGTCCGCTACTTTATTTTCATAAGATATTATCCCGTTATCGTATCAGAACATAGGATCACTTACAGCAGAAAAAAGCCGTGGTACTATCTTTCCGATTATATTTCCGTCGAGTATACCTAAAAATCTGGTCCTAACATGTTCCAAAAAAGGTGGAACACCTTACCGAACAGACGATCTGGGGTGAGTTCCGAATAAGAGTTCTGCTATTCAAACTTCGGCAGAAAAAGGTAGTGTTAGTCCTTGAAAATTTTAATCACATTATATGCCTGAAAAATAGTAATCTTTGTCGAGGGACTGCCGGACTAGCGTAAGAGGTTCTTGAAATAATTAATAAATGTCATGTCAAATAATTTATTATTTTAAAATTTTAAATTAAGATATAAATTTTTTATACATAAATCACCCATTCTTTTAAAAATAAAATATTTACAAATTTCTTACATACCAATTATAAAAGCTACCGTTATGGTAAAATCTGAAATTCGAACAATAATTTAAACCAATATTGGTATATTTAAAATAAAAAAAATAAAAAAGACTCGTAAATATAACTTAAGTGTCATGCCAATAAGTCGTGTCACGGACATGATAATTATATTTAAGTGACTAATCTCTTAAAATATAAGCGAAAATTACGACATTTTATTGTTAGGACAAAATTAGAGAAAGTACGAATAATCAGAAGATCCGGTCTGGACTAAATAAATCTGAGTACCCTTGCCAAATACAGCTTAAAGCCATTTCTGTAGCAAGCATATGCATATGCATAGCTTCACTCTCCAGACCTCGAACTCCATCATCTAATATGCATTGAGGTACGTGCATATTTGGAATCTTGTTTTCATTTGTTTCAAGCGAGCTGTTTAGATCTTGCGGTGGTGAGAAGATATTGATGATGTCCTAATCTCTGTAGCAGGGAAGTGGTTGAAAATTTACTGTCTTCAGTTAATGATGTTGTAGGATAATATAGGCTGCCTTCTACTTCATTTACAGCCAGTAGTTGAAAATTTAGTGTCTTCAGTTAATGATGTGGTGGGATAATATAGGTTGCCTGCTACTTCATTTACAGCCACTAGCCACCTGTTACAAAAGTTGTTTTCCTTGTATTTTTATTGCTTTCAACTGCTTGCAACCAAGAATCCAGGAAATCAACGATGGCGGCAGTTCAAAGAAGTACGAATTTATGCAGTCTGGCTCGACCTCTGAGAGTTGGCTCTTTTTCATCAAAGGTTGTTCCTGTTTGATCGTACTTTATTTGAGTGAGTTTATTTACAAGTACTCATTCACTAATATCATGTTATGCATGTTCTTAGATTGGAGCCTACTCTCGTTACACTTCTCCTGCTGCATTTTCTTTGCAACAAGAAAGTGAATCATCTACCTACAGGTTTTTCTTTGTTTTTCCAGACACTAGAAACTGATTTGCATTTGTTTCCTGCTTTTGTAAAAGTGCTCGGTCTTTAGTCTTATTTTTAATCTTTCTGAATGGACGACAGTGATGTGGATGAGCGTGTCGATGTCGATTGGGATAACCTTGGGTTTGGTCTTATGCCAACTGACTACATGTACACGATGAAATGCGCTAAGGAAGGGAATTTTGAACAAGGCCTCCTTACTCGCTACCAGAACATTGAACTAAGTCCCTTTGCAGGAGTCATAAACTATGGCCAGGCAAGCTACATTTCTTTTTTCCATGATTTCTATGGAGCCACTCTTTGACCATGCTGAGCAAAAGCGTTAACTTTTGTTCAGGGATTGCTTGAAGGTACAAAAGCGTACAGAAAAGAAAATGGAAACCTTCTTCTCTTTCGTCCGGATCAAAATGCCATTCGCATGAAAATTGGAGCTGAGAGACTGTGCATGCCTTGTCCCTCAGTTGATCAATTTGTTGATGCCGTGAAACAAACTGTCATTGCTAATGAACGTTGGGTAATATCTCTGTTTCGTTTGAGAGTATGCAATTGTGTACAATGCAAATAATATGGTTTAAGTACTTTGCCCACGTGTTGAACAGGTTCCTCCTCCAGGCAAAGGGTCCTTATACATTAGACCTTTGCTCATGGGAAGTGGTCCTGTTCTGGGATTGGCACCAGCACCTGAGTACACATTCCTGGTATATGCTGCACCTGTTGGCAATTACTTCAAGGTGTGTATCTATTCCTAACAAAAAGTTCAGGTAGCAATATCTCACCAACTCACAGGTTCAAACATGCATGATTTTCCTACACAGAGTGGCATTGCACCTTTGGACTTGTACGTTGAGGAGGAACATCACCGAGCTACTAGTGGTGGAACTGGATGCGTAAAAGCAATAAGCAACTATGCCCAAGTTAGTTATTGTTTAATACCATAATCTAGTGTGTTTACAGTTCCAACAGGCTGTTACCTCGCTGTTTTTTCTTTTCCTTCGTTTGTAGGGTCTGAAAGCATCAGGTAGAGCAAAGAGTAGGGGATTTTCTGATGTTTTGTACCTCGACTCTGTGGAAAAGAAATACTTGGAGGAGGTCACCTGTTCTAATATATTTATTGTAAAGGTATTGTCTTAGTCTTTTCGAACATATATCCAATCGAAATCTTCGTTCGACAAATACATATTATTTCCTCTTTATATTAAACTTATTTATCTTCGGTTTCAGATAGACCTTGTGCCTGACATTCTTTATTTTAATTAGGGTGACGTTATTTCTACTCCGGCTACGAATGGGACTATCCTTCCAGGGATCACTCGAAAAAGCATTATAGACATTGCTCGTCATAATGGTTATAAGGTAATATCTGAATTGCTAACATTGTGAGCCTTTGTTCATCTCACACTTACACATTGTGAAACTTCAAAATGTGTCAGGTCGAGGAACGTGTTATCTCCATAGACGAATTGATGAATGCTGATGAAGTTTTTTGCACCGGAACCGCCGTAGTTGTTGCGCCGGTGGGCAGCGTTACCTATCAAACCAATAGGTAATTGCAACTACTTGATCAATCTTCATTTCTTCGAGCATAGAGGAGTACCATTTTAATTTTAATTGTTTCTTGGCTTGTCTGGAATTATGTAGTATCTCTTACTATTCATGTTTGATTGCAGAATTGAGTTCAGAACAGGTCTTGACTCCCTCTCGCATCAACTGTATTCAACTCTCCTGGGAATTCAGACTGGTGTTATTGAGGACGTGAAGGGCTGGACTATCGAAATTCCATAGCGTTTGTCACTGGTAACATTCAGACGTGTGTTATTTCTGCTCGCTGCATTGGTTTCGAGAAATAATCCTTGAACTTAAGTAATTTTTTTATACTGTTCTTATTACTCGTTGATTCAAAAATACTTTGTTATAATTTTAATATAGAATAATTCTACCTATTTAAATAGGACCATCAATTTTTGCCCAACATAATCCTTTAGACCCAAAGTCAATGGGTCCGGCTGAACCAAAATCTAATCAATCATGTGCAACATTCCAATTTTACATTTCATGTGCTTTCTTTATTCGGTATAAGGATGACAAAGTTAAGGAGTTAATTCTTTTTAAACTTGATTTATCATAAAAAATTAGTTTAACTTAAATTAAATCAATTTAAAATCAATAAATTCATTTTATGAGATTTAAATTCACATATTTCAATTTAATAAAAAAAATTAAAAATATTTTCGAAATTAAATTTTATGTCATTGACTTTGGTTAGGAATAACAACTAGATGGGACTAAACTTATACAACTTAGCTCAAATAACTTAAAATGGTATTATTTTATATTGTTAGTTTAGATTGTTAGGGTCAAATGTAAAGCCCACCATTAAACAAAAATCTAAGAACCAGCCCATGAACTATTAACCACATATAAAAGACAACATCGAGAAAAAACGGCTTTCAGCGTCAATGAAAAATTTTTAAGTACCGTTGGTTTGTATAGAAAAATAATAATAAATTTAAGAATAAATACAGTGAATATCGTGAAAAATGAGGTTGGATATTATCATTATAAATATAATGATTGATTAATAAAAAGAAATGACTATTTAATAACATATTAAGAAATAAAAATTTATTTTTAATTAATTATAATGTAATTAATTAATAATTATTATATTTTAATTTTAAAATATTTATTTAATTAAAATATTTTAATTAATAAATATATTATATTTTAATTAATTATATTATATTTAATTAATTGGTATTAAAAAATAGAGAGTGTACAATATTTCTAAAAATAAGCTATCAGACTATTACCCTATATATAATTAATAGCCAATCATTTACTTTCTTTTCCTTACCGATTAATCCTTTCTTATACGGCTATACCCATAAACCAAGCACCCCTTTGTCTTTTCTCTCTAACTTTTTCAGCTGGTAATTGTCTAGAGTACAGATGCTTTAACCTAATCGTTCTCGTTCTTCACTCTTCAACAAGACAACTTTTTTTCTGGAAAATGAGAAGAACATACGTATATGAAAAAGACTTCTTAGTATTCTTATATGAAGGTTTGAGACCGCAATCCTCGCAGCTAACTGGCAAACAAAACAACAATGACAAAAACATCATAGAGGAATCTTCTCAAGCACACAAAATCAACAGAATTAAAACTGCATCAAAACCCAAATTCTCAAATCATATCTGACACCAAGGTACCAGACCAACCAACCAAGAAGCAACAAATAAGATAACAAAACTTGTAGGAGCAAACAACGAAATGAAAATGCGAAAACCCATAGGGGCATAATTGGGCTGATTGGTGATCATGGCGACGGCGGTTTCAGCAGTCACCTTCTGGGAGATGAGAATAGAGTCACAATGATCGTTCTGAGACCACAGCTTAACTTCTTGAGTCTGACATTGATCTTTTCAAAGTGACCATAGCCTCTTGCCTACCATCTCGCTTGATTACGTACGTTAGTTGTAGAGATTGCTGAGGCGTGAAGAAGGAAAACGGTATGGTGGGTTCAAGAAGGAAGTAGAGGAGAATCAAAACGCTGGCATTTTATAAATTGTAGAGTCCATCTTCATTTTTTTTTTAAATTGCCCCGCATTAAATGGTGGGTCTCAATTTAAAGATTAATTATTATTAAACATATATTTCATGTGCTCCTTCTTGTGGTTGGCACGTGGCATATGTGTGTATATATATATATATACACACACATATGTCAATATCAAATAAAATGTTTTTCATCAGACCCTTTGTTTCCATATATGTATATCAATGTCACAAAATTAGAGTCTTTGTTTTTTTTTTTTTGAAAACTTTATCAAATCCTTTGTTTATAATATAATATGAACTATTAACATTTTTCTTATATTGTAGGATGTGATATCAAATTATTATGAGATGATAGATTTAAAAGTGTTTAATTTTTAGAATTTTTTAATTTAATATTAAACTTTCTAAAGTTTTCAATTTGATATATAAATTAGGTTAAAATATTTTTTATTGATGGGACTAATAAATGAGCATACACAAATTATTTGTTAGACTATTCACCTTAATAAAAATAATCTTTTTTACCTAATTTACATTAGTAATTAAATTAGAAATTTTAAAAAATGACACCAAATTAAAAAAATTGTAGAAGATTTGGCACTATCAAATTTGTTATCCCAACTATTATCAAAATTAATAAGTTCTTAACAAAAAATTAAAATTTTTTTTTTGAATATTTAAATTTTCATTAAAATTTTGAGATTTTATAAATTGCACAATTTACAAAAGTAAATATTTAAATTGAACATGTCATGAATAACATAGATTCTGTTAATCAATTCATCAAATTATCAACGAAGCTAGTGTTCTTAACTGAACTCAAATTAGTTACTCGATTAGAAATAATATAAATTTCAGTAATCAATTTAAAAAATTCCAAAACTTATTCATTTTAACATTAGATATCCTTATTCCTCCCTATTAAAAAAATACTTCAACCAAAGAGCAAGACACACTAAATGTCAACCTAACAATAATTGTTGGAAAAGACGAAGTCTCTGAAAAGAAAGCCTATTGACAATGGATAGGATCGAGGTTTAAGTTGAAAATAAAAGTTGGAATCAAATCATGCTTAGGATCAAATATAAAAGGTTTGCATTGGTCTCTGCCAACCTAAAGTTTGGTGAGAATTTAATAATTTAATACCATAAAGGACGTCTTCATCCAAATATAGGATATGATAGATCCGGGCAGCATAAGTAGCTTAATTGGTCTTCAGGAAGTTGTTGACTGCAAGGTTTCAAGTTTGAGTCTAGATAACGGTAGTGTAGGAGTTTCATCCAATGTAGTGACTCCTTGTACGTATTTGACACTGAGCTCCCTCTCTAAAAAACTGAGTAAAATTAAACCGAAATTTACCCTTCCATTATTCTGTTAGGCTGAAGTATGGGAGCGTCTGGAGTGAGCGATTCCACTTTTTAAGTGCAAGGATATGATAGATCAAGACGCTGAAACGCTAGTCCCTCACTCAAATATTCGCTGGCGAAGCCTGGGATAGATCGACCAAACTTGTGGAACTTTAGATGGATGAAGATAGACCTTCAACTATAAAAAACATTAGACGTTTACTGGTAGAAGAAAATCAGAGAAACGTCGAATTATTCTTTATTACTTATATTTGTTTTTCATTTGGCATACTGTAGTGGCTTTACTGTAGTCAAAACTGTTGCCAGAAGTCGAGGACCACCATCTCCTTCTTTTTGTTGGCACGTGGCATGTCAAGGCAATTCTCACTAAAATGACCGAACACACACACACACAGATTTATATGATTTCCTCCGTTTGCAATATAATAATATCTACTCTAATCTCAAACTATTATAAAAATTATTATTTTCTTAACAAAAATTAGATTGTTTAATTTTTTTTTACATTTAGAGTGTCATTAAATATTCTTGATATTTTACGGAAGTAAAGATTAAGAATTTGGTTTTATTTGTGGATTAAATTAATATACAAATTTATAATCTATTTTTTAATTTAACTTTATTTTTTCTCTAATGGAATAACCTCATCTTCACTTACCAGTCATTCATAAAATAATAACGCAGGGGGCCGACGCTTGTGGTGTTCCAAAACGTTAATTTCCTTTTCAGACAATTCCAAATTCAGGATTCCTTTATTATTAGCTTGTTATGGGTTAGATTATTCTTTATAAATTTGACAAAATCTAAGTCAGCCTTCAGGACACGACTACTCTTTAGGATCCCTAATCCATATCCACGTGGAGAACAAGAAACGGAGGCTTGAAAAAGTGAATGTAAAGGTTATCTTGGAACAAAGATAAGGTCCACCAACAACGCCATACTTTTAATTAATATTGACATTTCGAAAATAACATCTTTATTATGTATGTAATAGTAAAGTACTCTATTATCTAACTTTTAGCAGATTCTTCTTTTACAGTAAAACATCAAAACAATACTGAAATATTGCTCCCTAAATTTTCTGTTTATGTGACTATTTTATGATATCTCATCCATATATTTTCGTAAAATTTAATTCGGAAATATTGTCCATGAAACATACCATTCCTTAATGAAATTTATCACACGTTTAGTTATTTAACATGTACATTCAATAAGAAAGAAGGGAGATTGTATAGACCGCGTTACCTCTGCTTAGTATAGTACCAATAGTTTAGCCTAATAAATGCTGGCAATCCTATCATTCAATCCGTCCTTGCCTTCATGACGTGGAACACACGATCCAAGTGTTGAATACATCACCAGAAACGTCGGATTCCATTCCAATAATGAAACCCACGTTCATCATGAACGTTCATGTTGCTCATGGGTTCAGATTTTCTGATTCAATGTCTGTCTCTGTTCTACGTTCAATACATGAAAAAAATTTAAATAAAAAATGTGACAATTATTTATTAAAAATATATTTTAAGATTACAAATTTTAATAAATTATTTTATATATTAAGAAATCTGTAATCATTTGAAATGTGTTTCTAATGTTATTTGAAACGTTCAATAAATCCAATGTAGGGAGTTTTGTTAGTATTTAAGCAGACTGGGAGAGTCCCATACTCAGAGTTCTCTTTTGGTGAAAGTAGCTGGCGTTTTCTCTGCTAGCTTATCACCGTTTGGTACTCTTCCAAAGACATCTCTTTCGAGTCACCCAATAATTCCATTGAGTGCTGCTTCTTTCTTTGTTACTTTCTTTTTCTCTTCCAAAGAACAAGATAATGGCGGCCACTTTGCTCCGGCGAACTGCGTGTCTACGCAGTTTGGTTCATCGATCCTTACGAGGTGGTGATGCTTCTTTGAGACTACCCAAGGTTTGTCCTTGACAATTTTGCTTCGTATTTTCTCGTTAAATTTGAAGGTTTATGATTCTTGGTTGTCTTGATTGGTCAAACCCGAGAAGGGGTTGAACCAAAAAACACGTGTAAATGAGTAAACAAAATTGAAAATAGTCCTTTCAATCAGTATTTATGATCTGTTCTGATCTTTTCTTGCACATGCTTGAAGAGTGCGGATAATTACTATCGCTACACGTCAGAAACGCCATCTTGTCTGCAACAAGCGAGCAGCCCGTGTGTTTACAGGTATGGACTTACATGGATTCTCACATATACTGTTAACTTACAGTCCATAGATTTAGTTATGCCTTTTGGATCGGGGTGTGGGGGCGTTTGGGATGTGCGATTCCACCTGTTGAGTGCAAAGTTATGCCTTTTGGTTGCAGTAACGAGGACGAGTACGCTGATCTGGATTGGGACAAACTTGGATTTGGATCCATTCCGACAGATTACATGTATATAACCAAAAGCGTTAAAGATGGAAATTTTGAGCAAGGGCACATCAGTCGCTATGGAAGTATTGAACTGAACCCTGCAGCAGGAGTCCTGAACTATGGCCAGGCAAGCTTGACCAAGTTCTTCTTATAGACGTTTTGGATTTGTTTTAGAAGAAATCGTAATGGAACTAAACAATTTGTTGTTCAAAACTCTGGTTAGGGTATCTATGAAGGCACAAAAGCATACAGAAAAGAAAATGGACACCTAGTTCTTTTTCGTCCTGATCAAAACGCCATCAGAATGAAACGGGGTGCTGACAGAATGTGCATGGCTTGTCCTTCTGTTGAACAATTTATTGAAGCTGTTAAGGAAACTGCTCTGGCTAACAGACGTTGGGTAATGACCACTTCATTTTCCTCCCCAGATAAAGAGTCAACTTTGAAAATTCTGCTTTGGATTTAAACTTTATGAGAAGAATTCTAGTAAAAACGCAGTTTCAGCTACTATTTTCAGTACTTAATTCTTTTAAAATAGGTGCCTCCTCCTGGGAAAGGGACTTTGTACATCAGACCTTTGCTTATTGGAAGTGGTCCTATTTTAGGATTGTCTCCGGCACCGGAATTCACATTCCTTGTCTACTCTTCACCAGTTGGCAACTATTTCAAGGTGTGTTTCAGTTTCTATAATGAATCATCTTAGGGATTGTTGTTGAATTGTCTCTAAATTCCTTGAACTTTGGACAGGAGGGTATAGCACCGTTGAACCTATATGTCGAGGAGGAGTTTCATCGTGCTTCTCCTGGAGGAGCTGGGGGTGTTAAATCCATCACGAATTATGCACCCGTAAGTGAACGATTCCAATTCCTGACACTACAAGAAGACCGATTTGATTCGCCTGAAAAATTGTTTCTAAATATAAAATACTCTTAACAGCTAATTCTATCTTGTATATGCAGGTTTTGAAGGCGATAGCTAACGCCAAAAGCAGAGGATTCTCGGACGTTTTGTACCTCGACTCTGTGAATAAGAAATACCTGGAAGAAGTGTCTTCTTGTAATGTTTTCCTTGTGAAGGTAAGTGTCGAAAACATCTCTTGGGGAAAAAAAAAATAACTAGTCTAAACCAATCCATTTATTCATTCAACTACAATTTGCATAAAGAACTGTCTGCGAAAAATTTTCAGGGGAACTTAATTTCTACTCCTGTGGCGAGAGGGACTATCCTGGCAGGAGTTACTCGAAGAAGCATCATTGAAATTGCTCAAGACCAGGGTTATCAGGTGATAACCATTTGTAGCTTACTGCTATTGATCCCCTTTGAGTCGTCAGATTAAAAATGACAAGTGGTTTCGGGGCAGGTTGAGGAACGAACTATAGCTGTGGAGGAATTATTTGATGCGGATGAAGTTTTCTGCACTGGCACAGCAGTAGGTGTTGCTCCTGTCGGAAGTATCACTTATCAGAACAGAAGGTAAAAGTTTCCTGAACAAAGCTTAGAATCATTTGTTAATCTGAAACAAGTTTGAGATGTGACTTGGATTTTTTTTGCTAGTGACTAACTTCCTCTGTTACGTGAATAAACAGAGTTGAATACAGAACCAAATCCCAGTCGGTGTCCGAGGAGCTGTACTTGATTCTTGAAGGAATCAGAAGGGGTCTGATTGAAGATAAGAAGGGTTGGACCATTGAGATATAGCCACCATTTTATGCAGTACAATGTACAATTCCCCGGAAAGTACGTAAATGAAAGGGAATTTTCGTATTTGGCTGACAGATCACGGAATCGTTAAAGAGTCGTGATTGATCAATCTGGTTTGATAAAACGAAGCACCACTTGCTCAGTGGAATCATAAAGCAATGAAATAAAAATATGTCAAGTCTGTTCTCGCTGAAATTACTAAACATAGACAAGTCCTTGTCAAAGTCCCAAGCACCAACGACCAAGTATCTGTTTCGTAAAGAAAACCAACTCTTAACGCCTGATAGCTCCAGCCTCTTTGGTGGTATTAGAGATGAGAACGTGCTGCACACACGGATAGCTCAACTGGTTTTTAGAGAAGTTGTTGAGTGCAAAATTTTAGGTTTAAGTTTTGGTAGTGATAATGTAAGAGTTTCATTTAATATGGTGACTTCTTTTGCGCAGCACATATAGGACTCTTTCTCTGGAAAACTGAGTAAGATTAAATTATGATTTACCCCTCTACTATTTTATCGGGCTAAAGTGTGCGAGCACTTGAAGCAGAGGATTCCACCTTTGTTGCGTGCAAAGAGATGACAACGGGCTCGGCTGAATCAAGACGTTTAAAACTTGAATAAAAAGCATGAACTCGCTTTGTGTCCATGTCAACAGTTCAAAGAAGACTCTTCTCAATTTCCCTCTGATATAAACCTTAGTTGACTAACTATGTCTTCTTGTTCAACTTTTCCACTATGTTCTGACTCTTGTAGCGGCACGACCACTATGTGCATGTCCTTCCTAAATCAGTCCAATCATTTAGGTCCTTTCCGTTTCTGTTTCTAATTTTCAATTTTTATTTTTAAATTTAATAAAAATCTACTTATTTAAAATTTTATTTCTATTTTTAGTTTTGATTTTTTCAATTTTTATTTTTATAAAAATTACAAAAACTAATTTTTATTTTTTGGTTTGATAATTTAATTTACTATTAATTAATTATATATTATTTAATTATTTAATATACAAAATATTAATAAAATTATATATTTTACATATTTAATTAACTAAAAGTAATTATTAGTTAAAATTATGAATAATTTAATTTTATAATTTTATAATTAAATTAATAATTATTAATATATATAATTATATTAAAAATATATTCAAAATATATAAATTTCAAATAAAATTTGATTCAATCATTATAATATATTTACAATAAATACTAATTTTTAAATTATTTATTTTCATAAATTAAGATAATTTTATTTAAAACTTTATTAATAAATATTATATAAGAGAATAATATAAATTTCATTTATTAAAAATAATTTATCTTTAAGTTTTATCTAATATGTAATTATCATTAGTAATAAAGGTATAATTAAGTTGTCATTAACAACTAAATTAATTTTTGTTTTCATTTAAACAATTAAAAATCATAATCGAAACCAAACAGTCTCTTAGTTCTTTTGAAAAAAATGATATCCGCAAGGATAAATTAATTAAGATTGGAATTTGCTATTTAGGGTTCAACGATTTTTTTTCTTATAGTACTTAAAGTCTTAAATAAGTGTCATAGACTATTTTAATTAAATGTAAATTATTTTTATAAATTATTTAACATATATTTAATATCAATTTAATAACCATTTTAGATATTCAAACCGACAGGTGCAAAATGTAAATAACAATAATCACAACTTATATTTCAATTAGAAGTTATTTGGAGAAGTTGACTCACCTTTTGCAAAGAATTATGTATTTGGGTTCACATATATAGTAAGTCAATTAAAATTTTATCATATACATTCACTATGCAATACTTAAAAGTTTTAATCATTCAAACTGTATTTGACAAAACAATGTTGTCTGAAAGCTTTTTAGTTTGATTAACTCAACAACAAAACGAAATTGTTTTGTCATTTTATATAGAGATAAAATTGGATTTTGAGCTTTAAAGTTTAAATTATAATTTGAAATTTTTTAAAATTTTTTTGAATTTATTAATTTTAAATTGATCTAAATTGAATTTAAATTCGTTTAATAGCCTTAATTAAAATATCATATAAAACAATCATAATGATTTTTTTGAGAAAAAATTATCTAAAATGTGTTAAAACTTGATAATTATTTACCTCAATTGATCATATTGATCATGCCCAATTATCAAATGTGGAATTATCGCACTTGTTTTTCAACGTATATGTTCTTTAGTAGCATTCCCGTTAGGGGTTGGTCGAGTTGGTAGAATGAGAGGGCATGAGGTTAAAAAGTCTTGTGTTTGAATCCACTTACCTACACTCTCTCGATCGGGTTGTTATACAGGACTTGTCTAGTGCAGAGTACCCGATTGATGTGATTTACTAACTATTACGTTAATCAAGAAATTTACTCGATAAACATTCAAAAGATAGCAGCTAAAAATTCCTCCCTTTTTTTTTAAGGTTTACATTCTATAGTTTCAAGCATTTTTACTAATATTATGATGTAGATCACTATCATTTGTCACAAATAAAACCAGAGGCACTTAAATTTGTACTAATTACTTTGTTAGCTGATTTGTTAATAATTATAATAGGAAACATTCTTATAAGTAGAACTCTCACTATATTAATTGTTAATATTACCATGCAATTATAAAGTTATTCTCATGGTGTAATTAGTACTAATCAATTAAAAATTGACTATCAAATAATAAAAAAGGTTTAGAAAAATACAGAAAACATTATTTTATGTCGAATTACATAAAAAATTAAAAATAAAGATGAAAATAAGTTGAATTGAATTTAATTTTCTGTTCACTTATAATTCAAAATATAATATTCAATTAATATCAAATTTTAGTACGATCAAAACGATATTGTTTTATTTAAATTTAATAAATAATATTATTTTATTTTATTAATAAATAATTATCTTAGTGTCGAGTGGTCTAATCGAGTGAGGATCTTTTGTACAATTTAATGGTGTCTGACTCTGTCTAATGCTAAAACAACGTTGTTTTAACTATCGGACATAATTAGACATTCTCTAAATTCGTATCCAATGGCCAAAACGACTTGTTTTGGGCATCGAATATGGTTGGACAGTGTAAAAAAATCTGAACTCGATCTAACCGAGTTGTAAAGTCGGAACTTAACTCATTATTACAAAATTAATTATTTCAATCTAAATCTAACATCAAAAACACAATTAAAATAGATTTTATTTTGTTTTTTTTAAGAAAAAGGAATTTTATTTATCGATCTTTGACAGGCCAGACTCTAACTGTTTCTAACCGTAACCGGAAGTCATACGACACAGGAGATGATGTTCTATTTAAGGATTTTATGTGGACTCCGAGATCAGACAATTGGGCTGAAACCCACCATTTGTAATCGGTCCAAGCATAAACTCCTGAGCCGCTAAAACCCTGTCACTCAGATAATAGCAAGACAAACGACAACAGGGAAGAAGGCCGCAAACTAGAGATGGGGATGAAGTGAAGAATAAAGTAACTGATAAAAACCCAAAATTCCCAAATCGATGGATATTTTCTCGTGCTCCGTACTACCCTCCACTCCCAAGTTTCAGGTACTTTACATTTGCTGAGCTTTTATCCCGTATTCCAAATGAATGATTTGAATTCAGAATCTGTTATCTGTGTTGATGACTATCCAAACATAAAGTAAGTTAAGATGGGTATTAGCTAACAGTGTTTCTGGTTAGTGGATACATTTCAATCCGTTTTACTTCTACGGGACTACAAATCGTTGATATTGTTTCTCCTTGCATGTAGTTCTCAGATCTTCTCTTTATTTTGGGCTGCTTTGATTTTACCTTCTTAATTCTCGGTTTGTGAAATATTCTTTTTTTCATGAGTGATGAATTTTTTCTGTTTACTTACATTTTATTTTAGGAATGGTAGGATTGTTCCTTGAGCTTAAAAATGCTACTATTGCTTCTTTTTCAGGTTAAATTGATTAAGAACAGACCCTTTCCAATCAACTGGTGCTTGCCAGAACGTGGAAATCATAGAATTTGTTTACCTGAATGTTATATTAAAGTACCAAATGCCGAATTTGGTGGACCAAGTAAAGTCAAGTTGCAGTTGAGTATTGCAAAGGAGAGGCTCTTAGAGGCTGTCCCGGAGGTGGTGCAAGATTTTCCTTGGAGGAAGGCAGAGGATGTGCTGCTAAAGCGATTAGCGGATGTTGGATGGGAAGTATTTAAGTGGTCTTCTATAGCATACATCACTCTCAGTTCTTTATCAGATGTTATACTTACCATCTCTAGAAGTCAGGAACTTGTGGTTCCTTTTGGTCTCCTTCTTGGCTGCTTGATGACTGACTTCTTCAAAGAGATATTGCAGGAAATGATGCACGCAGAAGAGGTAAGGTTTGCTCTACTGCTTGCAAATGCACGGATTGCCTTTGTTTTCGGATGGCATTTGATTCATTTTACCTTTTGAGCAGGGACAAGGTTTGAAAATGCTCCTTGTGGCTATCAGTTGCTTCTTTGTGCTCGTTAAGGCCATATCTTCATGTTTCACACTGAAGATGCAGTTGTTTCTTTTGCATGTTGCAAATGGTGGGTTGATGCAAGCATTGTGGCTTTTGAGAGGTTTATCAAAATCAAATCATAAAGGCAATGAAGCAATAGCTGGCAAAGGTACGTAATCCGATCCGCTATTGATGCTGATGAAGTGACGCCCATTCATTTTATGAACATAATCTGCACCCAAAGTGATATTTTGATAGCTCTAACTTTCATCTCTGTACATTAATGGATGACTGATTGTTGTGGTGGTTTTGGATGTCTCATTGACATGTTGTAGGTACATAACATATGAAGTATTTATTGGCCTTAAAACTGGAAGATTACATACAGTGAACGACTGTATTGACCATTGTAGGAACAGTTGAATTTTATCCAATATTTTTTGAGAAAGGATCTTTTGTCCAATTTTATGATGTCTTATTCTGTCCCTTGAATCTCAGCCATTCATTTATGCGGGTTCCGTATTTATTTATGCGGGACCTACGCGGGACCCACATAAATGAATGGCTGAGATTCAGGGGACAGAATAAGACACCATAAAATTGAACAAAGGATCTTGTCCGATATTTTCTTTAACAAATGCTATTGACATGACGTGTGTTCGAGTCATCAGTGCTTAAGGTGATCAAAGGTTATATATTATAATTTTGATGAAAAGAGATATTGTTAAGCAAGTGAAATCCTCTTTACCTTTTTCCCAATTTCAACTCAGTTTCAAGCATTATCATCCACACAACTTATTTATTTATTACAAAGCTTGTGGATGAGGTTACTAGGCATACGGTTGGAGCGGGGAAAACGGTACAGAGGATTTAGTTTCAGTATTAAGACAGCCTGCTGACAATAGGAAATTCAGAACAAAACTACCAAATTTATAATTAAATAATTGTAAACAACTAAATTTACTACAATATGAAAAGCAAAAATATGCAATTAGTCATTGAACGGTTCAAAATGAATTTACTTTCACGTAAAGGAACTAAAAATTAAACCCCCTACTTAGAGAAGGTCTAACATTATGAGTGGTTCAAAATGAATATATTAATCCCAAGTAAAAGAAGTAAAATTCGAATGCTATAAGATTTTTGATGTATAAAGTTTTAACTGTTTCAGACACAATTTGAAATAGAAAATAGGTTTAAATTCACTAGAATCCTCTATGATTTGACATATTATTAATGTACCCTTTTAACTTTTAAAAATTATCAATAATTTTTTTATAGTTTTAGTTTTATGATACCTATTTTTCCTATCATCAATTTCCGTTAAAAACTCTAATTGTAGGTTTTAAAATGACATCATTTTTTATACGTCATTTTGATATTTGCAAGAAGTGTTTTTATCAGAAGTTGACGACAAGGAGACAGATGTTATAAAATTAAACTATACGACAATTATTAATAGTTTTTAAAAATTAAGAGTGTTGACTATTGAATGTCTTGGCTCCTCGCGAGTCAAATATTGTTGGTCAAGGCAAACTGTTTTTTGGTGTCGACTATTGAATGTTTTGGCCCCTCACCAAAAAATAGTCTGCCTTGGCCAACAATATTTGACTCGTGAGGAGTTAAGACATTCAATAGTCAACAAATCTCCATCTTGACTTGGTTCTGAACAATTAGTGATCTGCTACACCTTTTTTGGCAATGCTCTAAAAGAGCTATATCATCAACTATAAATGTCAATCAAGTCTAAGCACTACTTGAACTTGTAAATTGGAAGAGTTTTCGTAAACATGTCAACAGGATTGTCCTTATTGTTGATCTTTTGAATAAGGACTTTTTTCTTTGTAATAGTATCCCGGATAAAATGATACTTCACATCAATATGCTTTGTCCTCTCATGATACATTTGGTCTTTGTCAAATGAACAGCACTTTGACTATTACAATAAACGATAGTAACCCTTTGATGTGGAGATAATTCACCGAATAAACTTCTTAACTATAATGCTTCTTTGATAGCCTTTGTGATTGTTATATATTCTGCTTCAGTACTAGGTAAAGCCACTACATATTATAAAGTAACTTTCTAGCTAACGACACAACCTCCAATAAAAAATACATAAACTGTTAGAGATTTACGTCTATGGAAATCACTGGCTTAATCAGAATCTACAAAATCAACCAAGGTGGTGTTGGTTATACCAATTTGAAGTACCCTTCAAGTATCTGAGAATCTATTTCATCGGCTGCCAATGTCCTTTACCAGGATTGGCCATATACCTGCTGACCAAAATATCGGGACGAGTACATACCATTGCATATATAATACTACTAATGGTACTAGAATACGAAAACCGTGCCATATAATCTTTCTCTTCCTATAACGGTAGTGATTGAGCAGCAGAGAGTCTAAAATGACTAGCAAGAGGAGTACCAACTGCTTTGACATCTCGCATTTCAAATCTCTTCAAAACTTTATTGAGATTATTCTCCTGGTTTAAGAATAATTTACAAGCTCCTTGATCACGTCTTATCTCCATGCCAAGAATTTTCTTTGCTACTCGCAAATCTTTTATCTCAAATTCACAATGCAATAAGGCCTTTAAATGGTGAATATCTATGACATTCTTGACAGCAATGACCATATCATCAACATATAACAACAAATAGATGAATGAGTCATCATCTAACTTCCGAAAGTAAACACAGCTATCATATATGCTCATAGAGAAATCGTGACCCAACATAAATGAATCAAACCTCTTATACCACTATCTTGGAGACTACTTCAAGCCGTACAAGGATTTCTTCAACAAACACACCTGATCTTCCTTTCCTGTAACTTCAAAACCATCAGGTTGTTTCATATGAATCTGCTCATCTAATTCACCATGCAAGAATGCTGCAAGCTGTTATAATTCTAAATCAATCATGACAACTAATGCAAGTAATACACGAATAGTGCTATGTTTCACCACTAGTGAGAAAACATTATTAAAATCAACACCTTATACCTGATTGTAGTCCTTTGCAACTAAACGTGCCTTATATCTTGCATTTTCAACACTTGAAGTATTTTCTTTTCTTTTTAAAACTCATTTGCAACCAGAAATTTTCTTACCATTTGGAACTTCACATAACCCAAGTCTTGCACAAAGATTTCATTTCTTCGTTCATAGCCACCACTCACTTTTTAGCATCTGCACTTGAAACTGCCTCTGTATAATTAGAAAGTTCACCGTCTCCACTTGTTTCATGTGCCACTGATAAAGCATATGCAACTAGATTTGCATACCTCTGTGGTTGTCGAATCTCCCGTCTTGTTCTGTCTCTGGCTATGGAATGTTCTTTTATTGGTTTATCTTGAACATGAACAGGATCTGGTTCATTAACTTGATCTGTCTGATATGTAGAAGCCGTCTGTGAAGAACCTGCACTACCAATCTCTAACTTTACTTGTTTCTGCGTACTATCATCTTTTTCTAAATTACGAAGATTACAAGACTCTTTTCTAGGATACAACATAAAGGATTTATCAAATGTAACATCCCTACTAATTACAAATTTAGGTAACTTAGGATCAGGACACCATAAACGATATCCTTTCACCCCTGAAGCATAACTGAGAGGGCCCCCAAAGCATAACTGAAGTCCGGTTCATGCGCTCGGCGACTCCATTTTGTTGCGGAGTCATTTTAACAGTGTGATGTCGAACAATTCCTTCATTCTTGCAAAATTCATTGAATTCACATCCACAAAATCCCAAACCATTATTTCTCCGTAGCCGCTTAACATGTTTTCCTGTCTGATTTTCAATCAAAACTTTTCATTATTTATAAGTTAAGAAAACATCATTTTTATGTTTCAAGAAATATATTCAAACTTTTCTTGAATAATTATCAATAAAAGTCAACATATACCAGGCACTACCTTTAGATGGAACACGAGAGGGCCTCCAAAGATCATAATGAACATAATCAAAAGTACCTTTAGTTTTGTGGACAGCTGGAGAAGTAAAATTGACTCGTTTATGCTTCTCAAAGATATAATGCTCACAAAAGTCCATCTTACCAGTATTTTGACCGTAAAGTAGGCTTATTTTGCTTAACAATGTTAAACCTTTCTCACCCATGTGTCCCAAACTCATGTGCCACAATTTGGTAATGTCGCCATTAGTAGAGACTACTACAACACCTGTTACTGTATATCCCTGCAAATATACAAACTACCAAACTTACAAGCTTTCATCAATACAAGAGTACCTTTAAAAAATTTTAAAACTTCACCTTCAGTTGAGAACTTGTACCCTTGAGAATCGAGAGTGCTTAAAGAGATGAGATTTTTCTTCAAATCATGAACGTGTCTAACGTCAGTGAGTGTTCTAATGATACCATCATATATTTTGATCCGGATTATACCTTTACCAACAACTTTACAGGCAGCATTATTATCATAAAAACATTTCCACCATCCAATGACTCATAAGTAAAAAAATACTCCCTATCAGGACTCATATGGTAAAAATAACCCCAATCTAAAATCCATTCCTTATTAGACTTGACTTTATGTTCTGTGGCTGCAAAGATAATTCCCTCATTCTCATCTGCCGCTACACTAGCCTAGGCAATGTTGCTGTATTCTGCTCAATTTTATTTTTCTCCTTATTTTTCAATTTATAATAGTCAACCTTTATATGCTCCTTTTTCTTGCAATAATTACAAATTTTATTTCTATGTCTAAATTTTGACCTGCCTTTGGATCTATTTCTTTCAAAATCTCTGTTTTCAGATCTACCTCGTATAAATAGTCCCTCTGCCTGACTTCCACTAGTCTCCCCAGTGATGTCCCTATCAATCTGCTTTTTTGACTTTAATGCAGATTTAATACTATTATATGAGACTGACTCTTTCTCATAAGTCATAGTATTACTACAATATTTAAAGGACTGGAGGAGGGAACATAATAATAATATGGCTTGATCTTCATCTTCAATTTTTACATTTATATTCTTCAAATTTAAAATAAGATAATCAAATTTATCCAGATGTGAAAGAATAGATGTATCTTCTATCATCCTTAACATGTACAACTTCTGTTTCAAATAAAACTGATATGTACATAGCTTTCAACTTGTCCCATATACCTTTAGATGTGCTTTCACCAGCAACCTCTTGCAAAAGCTCATTGGAGAGATTCAATATGATGATGATCTAGCCTTTTTATCTACATCTGTGAATTTATCTAATGTCACCTCTGCTGACTTTTTCTCCACTCCATCAAGTGCGATCTTACACTCATCTTGTATTAAAATGGCCTACATCTTGAGTTGCCACATACCAAAGTTAATACTCTGGTCAAACTTTTCAATAGAGGTCTTTGTTATCGTTATGATGGCTAAAAATTGATATTTCGACTATTTTTTGACAAGTGGGCCCCACGCGTGAAACAAGGACAGCAAGGCCCACAGACAAAATCAAGACGTGGGCCCCACAAGCAAAATTGAACTCTGTTTACAAAACTGAGACAGTGGGTCTCACAAGATAAAACTGAGACAATAGGCCTGCAAGATAAATCTAAGAGAGTGGGCCCCGTTTGGACTCACAATAAAATCTAAGTTACTTTCTGATGTGGAGGATCCACCTTAGTAGCAACCACAGAGCATATGATAAGTTAGACCAACAAGAGAAGCTCTGATACCAATTTGTTAAGAAAAATGCTCTCGGATCGGATACTGATTGAATTTAATAGCCATAATCTTAATAATGAAAAATAAAGAAAAAGCAAAATAAATGAGATAAGACACAAGAACGTGGTTCGGTCAATGTGACATACGTCAACGGCCGGAGGGTGAGTTAAATTTACTAATATGTGAAGAATGTATCGCCCTTTATGAGTCAAATATTGTTAGCCAAGACAGATTTTTTTTGGCCATGGTTGGCCAAAAGTCTTCATGCGTATTTCTGGTGAGATTTTTATGTGCGAAGATTTTGGAGAGATTGAAGGAAAATTGACAAAATTCTTTAGGACGAAAGCTCAAGTTTTGCACTATAAATAGATGGCTTAAATTGCTGAGTCCCTTTCATCAAAAACAAGTCAATCCTTTCGTTCTTTCTTCAGTTCTTTTCTGTATATTTGATGAGGTTTTAAAAGTTTTTGGTTTCAACCTTTGTACTTTTATACATTCTCCACATATTAATAAATTTGGCTCACCCTTTAGCAGTGGACGTAGATCACATTGACCGAACTACATAAATTCTTGTGTTATGTCTCATTTATTTTGCTTTTTCTTTATTGTTATTAAAATTCGGGCTATTAAATTTAACTGATATTCGATCGGAGGGCATTTTTCTTAACAAAGAGGTATATTGATAATATGTTAAGTTACAGAGAGATCCAAGAAAATATTACTAGTGGTTCAAATACTACTAAACCCGTAAAAGTTTCTCCTTTACAAAAAAGAAAAAGAAAAACTCATATCTACAACATTAAGCTTAGAGTTAATATTTTAGCATAAGGTTGTGTTTGATTAGACGTAAAGTTTTTAATAGAATGAAATTGAATTGAATGAAATGAAATATAAATTGATGTACTATTAGAAAATTGTTATTTTGGAGGGATGAAAATTTAAACTCCTTAAATCGGAAGTTTCTAATTTTTATTGTTAAGATAGAATGAGATGTAATATAAAACCTTCCTCTTCTGTCTCATCTCATTTCATTCTATTATAAACTCTTCTTCTAAACGATGGAAGAATATTACATTATATTTTATTCCATTAATAAACCCCCAAGTAAACATAACCTAAATCAAAGTCAAATTTTGACCAAATTTAAATTTAGGTTCAACGGCCCTAAATCTAATCGAATTTAGAGTATTTTGCATGCATATTTAAATGACGTAGCTCCAACTCTACTCTTTGTCAATACTAATCAAATCTGCATATAGGTAACACAAGAAAATGTTCATCAAGGCTTATCTGAAAAAGTCAGAGAAGTACATAATCAAAATTATAAATGTCAAATAAATAAACATCAAATTGTATTTGTGGTGCCCTTCATAAACTCAATATCATCACTTTACATGAAGAACGTTAAGAGATAAAACCCTGAAAAGCTAAACTCTAATACACTACAAAGAGTTACACTCCTGATATTAACTTCCCTCCAAAAATCCAGGATTTTTACTGCATTTGATACACAACCAACATGTAGATTATCTACAAAAGTGAAAACCGTCTAGCTTATGGTAGATTCTTCTATCTTGTAATTGCAAACAGCACCACATTCGCTCGATTCTGCATCTGAAAAGTGAAAGCCATGGCCAAGAGATGAGTATATTAATACTAGAAAGATGGACTTTCTCTTCATAAAGCTAGCGCCAAACCTGACTTGACTTGCACATGATCATGAACTATATCCTGAAGCAATGTGGAATCACATATTCTATGAGAACCCAATGGTATCTGGCAGTATTCTGAGGGCAAACGTTGATGAATTTCGTCTAATGTCCCAGCCTGTTCGTTACGTCTATCCATTTCTATGAGCACCTGCGAGCTAACAACTTGTAAGAAATAGAAGCACCATGAAAGGAGATAGATATAGTTAGAGTTAACGTCACCTGTGCAGCAGTCTTCCTAAAAGCTGGGAGGAAACGCCGTCTACAATACTCGTGAAACAAAAGCGTGGAAATAATCAGAGGAATAGTGAAAGCAGAAGCAACTGGTGATTCTTTAAGTCCAAAAACTCCAAGAGTTATGATTTGTGTTAAGACCAGTGAAAAGATTGTTGTGTTGTGCACAATAGGCCAATACTGTCCTCCACTGTCATACTTCTTTAAGTACACATTTAGAATCTGCAAAAGAAGATAAAGTTCATAATTCCTGATGTCACCAAATACCAGAAAACATTGGAGAATACATTAAATACAATTCAGAGATGTAAATAGAAAGAGGGTTTTGTACTCATCAATTTGTAACGTAAACCTTTTGAGAAACAATTCTCAACCTATGCCAAAGTAATAAATATCCATCTTCATCCGTTTAATTTTAAACAGTTTCTTTTTCTTTTCTTTTCTTTTCTTTGTGTATGTGTGTACTACCAGCAAATCTCATAAATAATCTAACAAATTTACTAGAAGAAAATATTTAATATTTCAATATTCAAGACTAGGAAATAGTTGCTCCAATATGATGGAGTCGTTGAGCTTTCATGCTTCTGTCAACCTTCATGAGATATGTCATTTCTAAATTTAAAATTCCAAACATGAAAAAAGTAATTCTTTCCAAGGTGGTCTCAAACCTGAAAAGTATGATTGTACACGTGAAAATTGGATTGAAAAAAAAGTTATCAACATGTTTATCAAAGGAAGTTAATGTATCAAGAAGCTTTGCAACAAACATGCTAAACTAGATACAAGTATATGCATAACAGATGCAATAAAGGCTTATAGGAGACAGACATGGTTTGCGAGTGCAGAGGAATAGCATATTTAATGAAAACGCAAGCTGATTTTGATGCACAATAGTCTACATTATTTAATAACGTATTTTATGAAAATAATGTGTATAAGTCAACCATTGACACGAGAGATTTTCACCTGATTTCGGTATACAAGGTAAGCCATTGCAAAATAAACCAGCAAAAAGGGCAATATCAAGGGCGCCATGACCGCACATGTGAAGCCGATGACACCAAACAGTAAGACCCTTGGAACTTCTGTATGGTATGGGAAAGACATAAGCCAATAAGATGAATCTTCACTATCTCGCAGGATGAATTTATTTATCAGATTGCACAGAAGAGGAAAAAGTTGCATTAGTTCACACGCCAGGCTTGCCCATCCTGATGTTAATACGTAGGTCATGAAGAACGTAGCCTGCAAATATTGGAAAACCAAACTTGTGCAATTAATCTGAGACTGTTACGCTGTAAAGACAAAACACATGCAGATTCAAACAACAACATGCTTGAAACATAATCAAGTGCCAAAAATAGATAAGTGTCTTTTAATAAAGTTGCATGATACAGTGGAAACGATAATAATATGGTGTTTTTCCTAATGCCTCATAGGAAGTCACCTGCGAGGGTATCGCTTTTGCAAGTTCGGTAGGTACGTCTCTTACACTAGTGAAGACACTCAACTGACTGATAACAGACCCAGAAAGAACATTAACGAAAAACACATTCCAGATGGTAAAGTACAAGATTTTCACACATGCACTCCGTTTCCTTCTACTTCGAGAAACAGGCCCCTCCACTGACGAGAAAAACGTCATCATTGGTGGAACAGTATACAGAAACAACATCAAGATCACACTCGGCAGATAGCCAGTTACCACATGGTTTATTAAATCCCTGCATGATCAAAGACAAAATTAAGAAGGTAAATTTTCAAGCAAACATGAGTGCATCTGTCCAGCCAGATTTCTGAATTGCATTTTATAATCTGATAAATAGGACTCAGCTTCAGTAGTGATTGGAATTGTGCACATGGCATGTTACGACGTACAGATGGGGCATACTCATGTATGGACTGGGCGACAAACAAATATTATTAATGACGACAGAGAACCTATGCATTTGCAGCAAAGTAGCTCTTCGCATTTTGTTTAGAGAAAATTTGCATGCAAAAAATTTCAGGAGAATCAAAGCAAGAGTACTTACTTTTTCAACATTCCTTTAAAAAATGGAAACATACGAGATAACTTGTCTAGTTGAGTCAGGCCTTGTACAAATGTCACAGGAACGAGAAATATAAACATGAAGACTGTAGATGCCAAAATTGTTGCAATCTTACGGAGCCAAATCTGTCTAAATGGTATAGAGAGGTTTTCCCATAAAATATCTTGTCGTTCTGGAGCCATTTCTGTCACCCACAACATAGGATTTGGTGTCTGAAGCATCCGTGTGGCAACAACAGCAGCATAGCGGGTCTTGAAGAAAACAAAAGCTGAAGGACACTCCTGAATCATAAGCAAGAGAAGTTCAGGAAAACAAGTAAAATTAATATCAATGTAGACTAGATTCAAGGGCCCATATTGAGAAGCAGTTTCCAAACCAAACACAATATGAGAAACAGTATGAGAAAATGAAAAAAGAACGAATGTTATGAATCATCAATAACAATCGAAAACCAACGAACCAGAAGAAGTTTGTTTTCAAGATTTTACATTATCTCGTGATGCCAGACTCAAATCAGTAAAGCTAACACTACTGCTAGCACTTCCAGATTCATTAGAAAGAACTTCGAAAGAAGAAGTACTTCCTGCACACAAACAACGTGGCCTTGTATCCATCCCATCCATAGGAACAGTCTTAATCAAGTGGCAAACTTTTTCAGCATCCCTCTGCAAGGAAAACAACGTACCAAAAATGTTAAAACAGAAATTTACATACGATATATATACGAAAAAAACAGCATGGCATTGTTCAAGCAAGTCTAAATTAGGGAAATGGAAAAAGAAAGAGGCCCGGAACGGTTCAATTTACAATGTTAAGCACTCACTTAAATTGCCTGATCCAGTGAAGAAACTCAACATATCACCAAAATTCAAGTATTGTCTAGCATTTACTTGACTCATTGCATTATTATCGAAAGTGCGACATCTATCTAACTACTATCCTGCTATAATTTTGCACCTCATAATTTCCAGTCTACATAGAAATTTAGGAAAATGTGTTCCCAGAAAACATCCATGAATTAGCAGTGTGTGGTTGGTACAATATATTGGCAAAAGTTAAAAACAAGCGAGTAATTTTGGAAACTGAAGCATTGAATTTGAATTAAATGATGCTAACACGGTAATAATTGGAGTAAGATGCTCACCAACAATTTATGGAGAACACTGCAGTCATACACCATCTTGTGTGACAAATAGTCGGAACCATAGTAATCCGTAAAGAATTTTTTCACTGAATCACTGTATGATTCTCTCGGAGACCATGGAACTGAACGCACAAGAACTGTAAAATGACTTGGGTTTGGTGGAGATTGGGTTATATGTGCTAGCCTCATATTAGTGATGCTTTTATACTCCTGCATTAAAGATTCAAAGCTAAATAATCTCACATGTGAACCTGCTGGGAAGAGGAAAAGCCCAGAAGAAACAGGATACAATTTTACATCCTTACACGGTAAAGCAGACCACAAGCAGCAGTTGACATTATGTATAATGCAAGACAATGGCTCCCAAGCCTGAGGAGATAAGAAATAGTTTTAAAAAAAAACAGCAGAAGAAGGATTGGAGAGACAAAGCATATGTTACATGAATTTCTTGGATTAGGATAAAATATGTTATTTTGCATAATCTCCAATGCAAGCAGCTATGCATACAATCTAAAAGGCATCAAGGCGAAGGTTTTTCTGACTCTCATCTTGTTTCATTTTTCTAAATTTCAAGAAGGCCCTTTTCTGAGAAATAGAAAGAAAGAAAAGGATAAAATGGCTTAAATATTCATAAAATCACAATTGATGACTAAAATAATAATACACATAAAAGCACATAAGGGGTTTGAACAGATCCTATTCCTCAAGCTGAATAATAACATGAGAGTTGAAATAAGAAGGAAGCCAACAACAAGATGGATTAATTTTGATAATGTCTTCATGATTATAAAATGAACTGTTCAAACGATATTCTCACCATCTAGAATTCTCATTCACGTTTTCAATGGAAAATACTTCAAGCGATTCTGAAGGGATCTTCTTGTGTTCCATGTCTTTGCCATAATAATTCACCGGAAGCACCAGAAAGATGCAAACAACGGAAGCTATAGAGAAAGCTCGCATGCTGAAGAGAAAAAGAAAGTCACAGTTGTATATCTTAAAATAAACAGTAGGTGTAATTACTCAATCAGAAAAATCCGATCGAACACAGGAGTACATTATTAAGTACGGAACACCACAACGAACCAACAGAGGCAAGACTAAAACATCAAAAACCTTAGGTAGTACTTTTGCAATGATGAATTCAAATTTCCCAAAGAAGTGCTGCCTAACAATAAAACATACCTTTCACTGTGTAACAACCATAAAAAATGATAATATCAACTTAAATAACTTGTACAATGTTAAATATCTCCATGCAAATGCTTCTGCATTCTGATACATATTGTGCTGGCATTTAAGTGAACTCATAACGATTCAAAAAAATCGAAGTAGGTGTAACTTGAGAGTCAACGAAAGTTGCCAAAATAAATCCATCAAATGCAAAGTTCTCAACCAAGAAGACTCATCAGGTATGGAACTAGCATTTCATCTAGGCATGGTTAATCACCTGAAAATAAGAAGCCTTTGAAATACCACAGCATCCAAGCCACCAATAGCCAATATCTCGTCTTCACTTGTTTCCCAGGCTTTCACTAACCAACTTGGAGATGGCACAAATCTTTCGAAAAAGAAATGGTCATCAAATTTCGAGCGCACAGGTGCGAGTTTCCGACCAAAATACACAATCCTATTGCTTGGTTGCTTTCTCAATATGGAGTACAGAGAAAATAGCACTGCACACAAAGCTATGTTGATACCAGCTGAAGTTAAAAGGGCACCAACTTCCATCTGTGCCTGTTATCGTATCTGCAAACCTCGGAATTTACAAGACTGCTAACGGAGAAGATTAACGCAGGAAGAAAACCCATTCCGCATTTCAAATCATTTCAAATAACAAAAAAAAAAAAAGTCAGTATTACTCACTAGTTAAAATTCAGTAGACGTAGCAAAACTAAGATGCTAATCACAAAGATTTTACTCCTTTCAACTCCCCCAATATGCCAATGTCGAGTAACCAGATACAATTTTTCCTAAGCAGATTCAGCAATCATATATTCTCTGAGTAATTTAAACATGAAACCTCTTCCTTCTTTTTTTTTTCTCCACTCCCAACTTTAAACACAATACAGAACAAACTATTCATCACGGAAATCTCATAGAAACTGAAATTCTGAACAAACCAACAAATGTGTCAAAGAAATGGATATTGAGAAACAGTACCTGTTCGCAAGCCCCTCAAAAACAAGGAGGCATTGAAGCAAAAAGCCAACGGAGAGGAATCAACAAAAGACGATAATGCGATCTCTTCCATTAATAGCTTCCACGCCATTGCTTCAACTTCACATTTTTGATCCAACTAAATCTTCGAATCTTCTAAGAGACAAGTAATTATTTATATAAAAAATAAAAAATATATAGCAAAAGGTTACAAAAATTATTTTATTTATTTATTTTTGCATTTCGGACACGAGCCAACAAATCACAACTAATATTGCACGCAATTTTGTACTCTAGATTGGTTTTAAAGCAAATATGTGATGTTCTTGAACGAGAATGCCACGTGTCAGTAATAAACCTGCCATCTAAGCCACGTGGCAAGCAATAACTAACCAAACAGTCTAATGACGTAACATGATACCGTGTGGGATGTACTGACGGTGACGTCACGTCTGCATACTTAGAACTTTTGTTTATAGTTAAATTTTTGTTTTCAAAATTTAATAAAAGATTTATCTGTTTAAGATTTTATTTTTATTAAAATCGCAATGGTTTTTTTCTGTTCCATTTTTCTCATAATTTGATTTACTATTATTAAAATATATTATTTAATTATTTAATATATTAATTATTAAAAATAATTAAAAATAGGTTAATTTAATATCATATATGTAATTAATTATACTTAATTACTGATAAAATTTATTAATAATTTATATAAATTTTGTAATTAAAATAAATTAAATTAGTAATTATTAATAACTAATTAAAATATATGAATTTTAATCAGATTTTATTTATTAATTAAAATAAGTTCAAAATAAATATTAATTTATAAATTATTTATTTTAATAAAATTAAATAATTTTATTAATAATTTATTTATTCAAATAAATTTAATCAATTAAAAAAATTATCATTAAGTTTTATTTAATATGTAATTATCATGATTAATAAAACATTAACAATAATTTTTGTTTTTATTCTAAAGAAAATAGAAATTAAAAATAAAAATAAAAACTAAATAAAAAACACATATTTTTGTCCAAGACAAGGTTTTGAATTTAAGTATCTGTTTAAATTTTTATTTTTTTAAAATCGCAAAGGTTTTTATTTTCTGTTTCATTTTTCTCATAATTTGATTTATTATTATTAAAATATATTATTTAATTATTTAATATCTTAATTATTAAAAAATAATTATAAATAGTTTAATTTAATATCATATATGTAATTAATTATACTTAATTACTGATAAAATTTATTAATAATTTATATAAATTTTGTAATTAAAATAAATTAAATTAGTAATTATTAATAACTAATTAAAATATATGAATTTTAATCAGATTTTATTTATTAATTAAAATAAGTTCAAAATAAATATTAATTTATAAATTATTTATTTTAATAAAATTAAATAATTTTATTAATAATTTATTTATTCAAATAAATTTAATCAATTAAAAAAATTATCATTAAGTTTTATTTAATATGTAATTATCATGATTAATAAAACATTAACAATAATTTTTGTTTTTATTCTAAAGAAAATAGAAATTAAAAATAAAAATAAAAACTAAATAAAAAACACATATTTTTGTCCAAGACAAGGTTTTGAATTTAAGTATCTGTTTAAATTTTTATTTTTTTAAAATCGCAAAGGTTTTTATTTTCTGTTTCATTTTTCTCATAATTTGATTTATTATTATTAAAATATATTATTTAATTATTTAATATCTTAATTATTAAAGATAATTTTAGATATTTTAATATAATATCATATATGTAATTAATTATACTTAATTACTGATAAAATTTATGAATAATTTAATTTTATTAATAGTTTATATATTTTAAAATTAAATTAGTAATTATTAATAAATAATTTAAAATATATATAATTTAAAGGGATTTTATTTATTAATTAAAATATGTTCAAAATAAATATTAATTTATAAATTATTTATTTTGAAATTAAATAATTTTTATTAATAATTAATTATTCAAATAAATTTAATTAATTAAAAATAATTTATCATTAAATTTTATTTAATATGTAATTATCATGATTAATAAAACATTAACAATAGTTTTTGTTTTTATTCAATAAAAAAATAAAAACTAAATAAAAAAACAGCTATTTTTGTCCGAGACAAGGCTTTGAATAAAAATTGGACCGGGTTTTGTCCCGATCCGGCCGCCTAATCTGTCGATGCTTAACATGGTCTCAGCTGGACCTGGCTAATATATTACCAAAATTTGTTCTTATTTGGTAAAGTTTTTGTTAGATTACATTGAGACAGAAAATAGGAGACATAAGAACAGTGTGTAAATGGGTATCGAAATTATTTTTTATAGCAATTTGTGTGACAAGACTAATAAAGGATTTTTAACTTACTATATAGTTAATATATTATTCAAGTTAATAATATTTTATGATTTTTTAGTTTCTTTTTTCAAATAAAAATAAAAGTATTTCTGGTTGGTTGTTAATTATATTTTATTACTTATGATTATTACGTATTAATTAAACTTTAAGATAAATTATTTTAATTAATTAAATTTATTTTGATCTCTTATATAATATTTATTAATAAATTATCAATAAAAGTAATTTTATTTATTAAAATAAGTATTTTTAAAATTAATGTTTATTTATAAATGTATTTTAATTATTAAATCAAAATTATTTAAATTTATATAATTTCTAAGATATTTTAAATTTAATTATGTTTATTAACAATTATTAAATTAGTTAAATTATTCATAATTCTTATTAATAATTAATATATTGAATAATTAAATAATATATATTTAGTTGATATTATATCATATTATGAAAAAATAAAAAGTAAAAATCATTTTTTGTAGTTTTATAAATTTTAAAATAGAAGAAAACCTAAAACCTAAAACTCAAATAAACATAATTTTTATTAAATTAAAAATTAAAAATATAAATGAAAGCAAACATGTCCTTAAATTAACAAAAATATCAAGCTCAATCCAAATTTATCAAATTGAATCTCATCTATTGCTATCTATATTAGTCATGGGCGACTAAACAACATCCTGCCATTATTTGTAGAAGTACTCCTAAGTTACAACATGAAAAGTAGAGACTCTATCTTTGGTGGGCACTATACATAGTGCATTGATTAATCAAACTTAATAACGATCTGCCATATCGCGACTTGATTGTAACTTGGAAATCCACTTGTTGATTTGTGATCTTTGAGCATTATGCGTTTGACCTTGAGTTCCACTATCCTGAATCAAGGAGGTGCTGGTGAGTATAAAGTTTCTGATTCGATTGACAGCAAGAGTTAATGTTTCTTCAGATAAGTTGGCGAAGCAGATCCTGAACCAACCTGGCTCCGAGCAATGGCAAGAAGAACCAGGAGAGATGTTTAAACCAACATCGTAAATCATCATTTTCCATAGTTCCATCTCTGCTTCAAATGTGTTGGAACTCAGGAGATGCCTCATGTCCACCCAACAGAACAAGCCTGCATTGCTTTTCAGACACCTGATTCCTTCGTTCAGAAGTCCAGAAACTAGCATTTCTTTCCTTCTTCTCAATCTCTTTCCGTTTTCTTTCAAGTATTTGCCAGTGAATTTCTTGTTAGAGAGCATGCTTGATAGTAGATACTGAGTCTGGGACGAGACAAGACCGAAGCTTGACATTTTAGTTGCAGCAGCAACTACTGTTTCATTGTTGGAGTAGATCATTCCAACACGAAACCCTGGTAGACCCAAGTCCTTTGACAGGCTATAGACAATGTGAACCCGATTCCATATATCAGAGTTCTGAAGATTGTGGCGGTCTGTTAAGGTTTCTATGATGCTTGTGAATGAAGGGTGGTCAAAGACCGTCCCAGAATAGATTTCATCGCTCACTATATGAATCCTTTTGGCAATGGCAAAATCAATAAGAAGGTTAAGTTCGTCGTTAGTCATGGTTGTTCCCAAGGGGTTTGAAGGATTTGTGATCAAAATCCCCTTAACGTTGAAGCCAAGCTCTTGTGCATTTTGATAGGCTTCTTCCAATGCGGGCATGATGATTCTGAAGTTGTTGGAACTTGAGCATTGTATTGGAACAATTTCCACTCCAGTGCGCCATTTGAGATCTCTATCAAACCTGACAAAAATCGATAAGTAAGCACTACTTTCACATGCATACGACATGGATAAACATATGAGCATTGATCAAAATGCGATTTAATTACCCCGGATAGTACGGAGTAGGAACAAGAAAAGCCTCATGACTTTCAGCGAGGCAGAACATGAGGGTCTCATTAGCAGAAGTCGAACCGGCAGTTAGTATGAGCTTGTTTGGATCAAAATTTACCCTGTTTCCTCTCAGTTCAGACATGAAATTCACTAGTGCCTGAAAAGACAGAAAGTTCAACCGGTATTTTACGTTTTCCTTTTTATTAAGAGCACAGGATTATTCAATATCACTATCATACGTTTTTGAACGCAGGCAATCCATTGTAATCTTGGAAGAGAGCCAGTTCCCTGAAGATAGATACTCCATTTTGCTGAAAAAGCAAGGTTTCGGAGTTGTTTTCAAGCCAAGATTCGAGAAGGTCAAAGCATAGCTGCAAAGTAATGAAATTTTATTGAACATGAACAGCCGAACATAAAACTAAAAGATAAGAAGATAAGAAGGTTCTTCATATGACTTCATCTGATGATGATAAGAAGTCTAAAATCTAGGGTTGCTTTCTAGTTCCTGCTACTCCTAACGAAACACCGTTTTCATGAAATTGAAAAAGAATATGTCCTCTCATCAAAGTTCGTGCTCTATACCTAGTTACTCTGGTCCAATGGGAAAGAAGAAAAAGAAAAAAGAACGTTAACCTGATTTTCAGCAAGTCCCATCTGGATTATCCCAGTTGGGTTATGAACCGGATGGTAGGGATTCTTTTCGTACTCTTGCCAACCTAAGAAGTAAGAAGAAGCTTGTCCGTGTGAATCGGGGCTAACTTTTCTCGACAACATTTTCTTGTATAAGTGGTATGTACTGCCAATCAAGTGCGTAGATAAAAAGAAATTTCTGAAAGCTACAAGAGGGGACTGAAAGAGATAGTGTAAGAGGGCCTGTGAGGCATGAAGCACTTATATAGGAGAGACCCCGAAAAACACATATTTCGTGTATTCATTGATACAGTTGGAACTCTGAGACTTTGTTCTTTTGATATCATGATGATGTTCGAAAGTAGCCTGTCTTTATAGACGTATATTAGGGAAAGGATTATACTATTGGATCTTTTATTCATCTTACCTACATACATAGGAGGGCCATTGGTTTGCAAAAAGCAAGCCAAAAGTCAAAATGAACTTATATGAAAACAAGACACCGGTGTAATCTTTAGTAACACGACACCCTTTTCACCGAAATTTAGAGCATTGAATTATAAGTAACACTTTTAAGTTTGAAATATTTCTAAGATGTCTCCTTGTTTTAGCTTAGGGTTCATTCGGTTCTGTTTAGTTTTTCAGTTTTGTTAAAAATGTGCATTAAAAACTTATTTAGTTGAGTTTTGATTTTTTATATTTTTAATTTTAATTTCTTCCTAATTTTTTTCTTATGAAGATTACAAAATTTAGTTTTAGTTTTCTATTTTTGTTCTTTTTCATTATTTAATATAACTATTTATTAATTAAATAGTATTTAATTGCTAAATATTAAATGTCAATAATAGTAATAAATACTATCATTTAATTACTGAATTTATTTAAAATAAATTTATTTTGAAAATATAATATTTTCAAGGTTTTCTTTGAAAAATGTACATAATATCAATTTTCAAAAATATTATTTAATTTCTAGATAATAAAATTGATTTCAAAATTCCAAAAAATGTTTTAATGAACAAATATTATTTAAAATAAAACTTAATAAAATTTTTACTTATTTAATTATTCATGTTTAATAAATATGATGAAATTAATATTAAAAATATAAATAAATAATTTTTTTCTTGATTAATTCACATAGTTGATGTATCTCTAACTTTTATTAAATATTTTATCATTTTCAACGATAAAAGTGTGTATCGATATTATTACCAACCATATTTTTATTTTTGTTTATAAAAATTGAAATTAAAGTTATGAAATAAATAAAAACCACTACATAAAATAATAAGTAAGACCAAATAGTCCCTTAAAAGTATATAATACATTAAAATAAACTCATAAACTACAATCTTATAATTATATGATAATAGCTAATAGCACAATAGAAAAAAATCTCTTCTTAAAAAATTGTATATGTTAAAATATAATAATAAATTATTAAATTATTAACAGAAGTAAATTGTATGCGTACAAATTAAGTAACTAAAAACGTTTAAGTTGTCAAAAAAAGAAAAAAAAGTAAATAATTTGAGGAAATCAATCTAACTTGTTAATATGATTTGGTGAATTAGGATGTAAATTAAATTTTATTTTATAATATTTTTAATTAAATTTTAAATTTTTTGATTAATAAAAAGATAATTTTTTCAATCATTTTTTAAATTCTTCAATTTTATTCAATATTTAATCGGTTTTATGACTATTTAATACCAATTGAATTTTTTAACTCTTAAACCTTTTATCTTATCAGTTTAATTTCTGATTTGATTTTGAAAACATTGATAATAACTCTACCTACGAAATTTCAGTACTTTGAACCGTTAATCCGATTTATAAATCACATGTTATCTTTGTTTGCTAAACCTAAGAAGAGGGTGACCAGGTTGGTGAAATAAGAAGTAAAAATATTCTTGGATTTCCTGATTACAACAGCACTGCTGTTGTTACCGGCAGGCTAATGCTACGATATCTTGTTGAATTTCCTTAAATGCAGGCTACCATAAGTGTAATTCTTACTTCGTAGAGCCGCCGTTTATTGACTTGGTATGCTAGAAATCTTGTCCAGCTTCTTCCATGGCTGGCCATTTCACACTTTCATGTTTTGCAGCCTGAATCCTTCGATCTTATTACGCATCAACGATTTTTAACATATTCAACTCATTGGTTGGTTTGGTTCAAGTGCTCCCCATGTGTTAAATGGAAATGCAGGTTGCATGTGATACACCAAAAGGATTTCCAGTAGTATTCCCATCACTCCGTTATTTTGATCAAAAGCGAAAAATACTACCATTTGGCTTTTATTTATTAAATTATTATATTAAAATATTATTGATTCTATGTTTAAATGAATTAAATTAATTTAAGTCAAATTGATCTAATTTTTAAAATTTTGAGTCTAACTTAAAATCATATTAATTTTTATTAACTTAAAATCATATTAATTTATATTTGGGTTATGAACTTTAGGTCTCGATTAAATTTTCTATCTCTAAGCTCAGAGAAAGATTTAATGTTTGGAATGCTTTCAACTTTTAAAAAAAAATACAACTTATATATATATTTATAGACACACACTATATAGGTAGATTACATGTATAGACTTTTATGTCTCCACTAATGCTACAAGTACAACATCTTACGTTAAGGTCGAGTTTATGTTCATTGAGAACTGAACATCTACACTCGTATGGCATTCATTATATACAACCTCTGCGCAGCCTTAAATGTCCTTTGACTAACTGAGGTGTAAGCATGTCGTGTATTGTTAGAACCAGGCTGCAGAGCAGATAATGTTATCTACCGTAACGTGTCCCGTTATGACAATGTAGTTGGTGCCCCATGGACCACCAGATTTGTAGTTTAATCCGGTCCTAGGGAAGTAGCCGTGTCCGCCCCCGACAATTTCAGGGTCCTACCTATTTTCCCAATTCAGTGGGACGGCCATATCTGCTTAATTTTGCCTCCTTGTGCCCCTTCTCTTCTTGCCTCTATTCGACAGGTTATGGGAATAGTATGATTTTATAATAAATTAATTTTTTAATAAAAACATAGTATAACTTTTTTAAGGCCAAGGAATCACATTTGTGATGATCCTTCATCTTAAAAACCCAACAGTCATACAGCTTTTAGCCCATCTTAACAATTAGCGAATTGCATTTACTATTAGCAATTAGTTGAAAGTATATTTAACTAGTAAATAACACAATTGCTTTTCAAAAATGTTTTATAAAATTAGTTGTTTAATATTAGGTATTTATGTATAAAATAATTTATGAAAGCATGATTTTAAAAAATATATAAAAGCCGGAGTATTATATTTTAATATTTCTTTGAATATTCTTATAAGAATGTAGATTATAAATATTTAATTTTACAAAAATTAAGTTTATAACCTTAATAAAAACATAAAACATACAATAATATTATTGTTGTTGTTGTTGTTGTTGTTGTTATTATTATTATTATTACTACTACTAGTAATACTATTACTTTCTTTACCCATATTAATCAACTTAAAATTCATTTTTCTAATATATTAACTTATTTATCACTAGCCTATGTCTTTTATATTTTGTTAAACGAATAATTTATTGTTAACCCAATCAAATATAGCAAAAGAAATACTAAAAAAATGAAATTTTGAATAATTTATAATAATTTTTGGACACAATTATCTTTTCGTTCCTTAATTTCTCAGTCATTAGAGCAAACGCTCCTAATAGGAGCATTTTTAAAAATAAAAAATTATGTTCAATTCACTAATTCAATAAGTTGATTACTAAATATGATTATCAACTGTTTGACATGGTCAAATAGTCAAATACCTCTTAATCTACTAAAAAATAGTTGATTTAACCTAAGTGAAGCTCGGTGAAGGATTATTTGACTGACATGTCACATTTCAAGCGTTATGGTAACTTTTTTTTCCAATAACAATTTTATATTTGTTAGTTCTTGAGTCTGTATTTAGTAAATTATTGATTGTACATAACAATTCATAAATTAAATATTTTAAATAAATTATTTAACGAATCAATAATTTAAAAATAAGTAATAGACTCGATTCAAATGGTGCTTGTAATACTCAACTTATACACCTTTTTAGAATTAAATTGAATTATAACTTTTAGTTCTTACTTTTAATTTTATAAATTTAAAAACGTTGCATAATGATGAAAATTTTCAAATCTTTCATTTAACGGGATTTTTATTGGATTGTTGTTAATGTTGTTATTGTTGTATTTATAATCACAAGTTTATATTTGAATTGCATATGTATAGTAATTACCACCTTGTGAATGTAATAAACATGAATCATTACAAAAGCAAACTTGTGAAGAAGATTTGCCCTAGAAGTGCATTGATATTGAGGAGGAGTCGATTCCAGCGTTTACACCTCTTCTTGTAGTTTTACTTTTGTTTTCTTTAATTTGGCTATGTTCATCAACTTACGAATACCAAGACTTTGGGTGATTCAAGTATAAACGTAATTTGCAATTGCTTTCAAATGCTTAGAACTTTTGAGTAGGAATTTTTGAAAATTTTAAAGATTTGGTACCGTAATTATAGTTCATTGACCGATATTTTGATGTTGGATTCATATTTTGATTTTGAACCATTATTTTGTCAACTAATTTAAATGAAATTTACGATTAAAAATTAATTTATAAAATAATTATTGAGTGAGAAAGCAAGAATTTTTTCAAAAATAATTATTGACTTTAAACAGTTTAATTTTGAGTTTTTTTAGTGTGACAAAAGAAAAAATAAATGAAAATTAAACTATGATACTAGAACTTACTATAAGATGGAAACAGTAAATATAGAAATAGAAGAATGAAGATACAGTTTAACATTTTGTAAAAAAAATTAATAAATTATTTTGTACTTTAATTTTATTAAAACAGTATTTTTATACTTTAAATCTGATATAAAAGTGGTATAAAAGATATAAAATATTTATTTAAATTTTATTTCAAAATATTAAAATACAAATTATTCCTTAAATTAATGTTTAAAATTTTTTTTAAGATAGCCATAACATGTGATGTATTCAAATTGTTCACATACGATGTTAAGTAGTAGATTAACTTTAAAGTACTATTAATACTGATTTAAAGTACTAAAATATAATAATAATTACTCCTTCATAATTAAACATTAAGATGGCATAGACTTAAATTTTTTTTTGAAACATTAGGGTGACTTTTATTTTGTTTTTATTATGTTTGTGTACCTACTTGAAATCTCACTTTCCCTTACCATATACCTACAAGGTACATGAAAGCTTATAGCCACAGACATTAGAATGGGATTGGAAAACAATGTCCTTAGTTTCAACCAGGAAATGCAAGACAAGAAGTATTGAAACCAACTCTTGTAATTGTGTTCCTTTAATACCAAACCGCACCTTGGAAGGAAGGACACCATTCAAGGCCTTACAATGTTCCGCCAATTATGTAGGGCAAATTGGAAAGTGTTCTCACTCTTTTGTACTGGTGTTGCAGAAGTCCAGAACACATTATGACACAACCGAACTTCAGTGACCCGTAGCTATAATTCTGAAACTTTTGCTACTTCCTTGCAAAATGGAGCAGAATCAATACTAACCACAAAGACAGGATAAGGGTAGTGGCTAGCTGAATATTTAGACTACAATTTCCTTGTGGCTAAGTATCTATTCCAAAACATCCTACAGTTTTACCATAAGTAGTGGACTGTCCTTTTCACGTTTGTGTGTGTAGAGAGCTTTTAGCTAAGGAACATCTCTAACTAGTTGCATGGCCCCCTTCTTGGAGCTTGAGTTTGCCAGCTTATGCCACTTCTCATTCGTACCCAGTTTACACCAAGAAAACATGATGATATTCAGTTAGAAATTGAAACCGAAGACAACTAGGGTTTTGCTATGTAGTACCGTAGCTTTAAGTCAAAGCATTTGGCAGAGTATGTATGGATTCTTTGTAAAAGTCGGTTATAAATATTAAAGAATGTTATTTTTGTAAAATTGGTATGTAAAAACACTACAAAGAAAATATCTAGTGACGAAGTTTTAATCCCAGGTTTTTCATTGCCCTTCTCCAAAATTGTTGTAAAGCCAAATAGAGCATATGGTGCATGAAGCACATGGTTTTGTGGAGCAAGATTGTAATAATTAATACTTGTGAAATATCTTCCCCACCAAATCAAAACAAATTGTTTCGGACATGTTAGGACACCAACTCATTCATTGAGAGCTGCATGGCATCCATGTTGTTGACCACGCAACCCTAAACCCGTTGGAAAGACACAGACACACAGACACACAGACAACAAACAATATCAGAAATCTTATAACTTCTCTTTTGTCAAATGTTCATATGGTACTTCTTGAAAGTTATGAAAACTATTGAGACTTAGACATTCATGTAACGTATTCCGATTGTTAAAGTGATCGTTTTATCACAAAATTTTAAGTTATTGTGTAAGATCAATTTAATTAGTTTTATATCTTAAAACTTGCATAGACTCATTCTATTTTGTGCTAAATAATAAATAGGTAGTAAGATTTAAACTCACAATCACTTAGTCACAGAAACTCTGATATCATGTTAAGTGATTGTTTCACAATAAAAATTAAAATTATTATGTAAGGTCAATTTAATTAGTTTTATATATTCCGTAATATAGCTGGGGAAGTTGTGGGTTTAAGGTTTGACCATATAGATTACAAAAGGCTAAGCATAATCTGCCAGGAAGTTCACGTAGCTGTTGATACTTGAAATTCTGGGCTATTCAAAGCTACACAAAGACAGTCCACGGGTTTGACAAAAGTTTACCCTTCTCCAGAATTGCAGCGGAAAACTTGGATACGCGTAGGACTTAAAAAGAAGGGCAGTTCGTGTGAACCAACGCCGTGTGTTTATGTTCAAGTTCAAGTAAAGATCGTAGATGTGATTCACGATATAAATGAAACAAGCAAGTCTAAAGTACCCAGATCCGTTCACGTGAAGGTATAAATTCAAGCTACATAAAACTGTTGAAACGAAGAAAAGTGAGTCTGACAGAGAGGTCGTACATATAGTTGTTGACATTCCAATCCTGAAAACTTTGACGGAGAAGCTTATGGAAATTTCGTAAGCATGAGCTAAGCACGGATAATGGAAGGATAGCACAAACGTACATGGTGGAGTTGCCAGTTGCCACTGCCCCACGAGCTTCACAGCTCCATAATAAGGCCACCTATCTGGAAATGGTTGAAACTTTCCTCTGTGTCTGTTTCCTCCATTTTCAGAAAAAAGTTTAGTTCATATTTATGTGCTCATCAGAGTCGATGGGATGAATTCACCTTTTCTCTTGCAAACCATCTATGGAACTGACGCGTATACGTAGAACTGACACGCCATAATGTTTCTTCTTGACAAAATAAACACTTTGATCCATCATCTCAAAGACCTTGCAGACCAGAAAGTTTGCTGTTCCACGTCAGGTCAAAGTTGAAATTTACACCGCCGGACTCGTCCAACTGAAGGGATAACACCTACTCTTACGGTTTTTCTATAAGTTTCTATTAAATCTTCTTTTAATCATCATCCATATATTTAAAACATACGAGTAAGATTTAATAAAATATAATTAAAACAGAATAATTAAATTAGAAAATTTGATGTGCCATTTGAAATAAGTCTCTATTATTAATATGATCAATTTTCATATTTATAGTTTATAAAATTGACACGTTTATAGTTTATAAAAATTATTTAACTTTTAAAAATTATTTAATTGTTTAATTAATTAATTAATTTTAAATAATAAAAATTATTTAAAAAATTAAACTAAAAAATTAAATATTTTAAAATTTTTGTAATTAATGTGCTTGAATGGATTCATTTTTTCAATTATTATTATTTTTTAAATGAAAAGGAAATAAAACACGATATATATTACATGATTAGTTTAGGGAAAAAAAATCTTCTATATATCCTCTAATAAGATTGAGAGATACCCTATAAGTGTAGTATCAAAAGTAGTGATCTCTAACGCAAATTGATCTATAAAATTAACAAGCTAATCTGTACATCGGTTGCTTTCTTTGTAGATGTGATAGGAACAAATACCCAGTTTTGATTGAGCAACTCGTTGATATTCATAACTAAGAGAATGTGGGACATTGTCTACTAAGATGAAGAGGACAGGATATTAATTATCACTAAAGAATTCGCTTCTAATTCGATCCGGCGATAAGTATCAGAAATACAAACGTTTACTGATAGCCGTAATGTATAATGAACTTCATTGGTTGAATGGCCGACTTTGAACCTCTGCCCTTCATCTCCTCGTAATACAACTGACCCTCGACAAGACTTATAGGCGCCGGTCCACCGTGACAATATCATGGCCCGTGCGTCTGGTTAGTATTTAGTAAAAGACCAATTAGACTTTTTTTGCCATTTAGTGGACAGATGAGGGATTAATTGAACACGACAGAGATATAACTCCATGCCATTAATGATAAACCCAAATTAAATACTACTTGTGATTTTATACATAGATTGGCCCACTAAGGCAGCGTTTGTTTCTATTTTTTATTTTTTATTTTTTGTTTTTATTTTTAAATTTAGTGAAAAAGTTAGTTTGTTTGAAGTGTAAATTTCTAACTAATTGCACAATTTCCTAGAGCTTGTCCCAAAGTTCTCTAAAATAAAACCTTTTAAGTTTATTTTTATTAAATATCGTAATTTTAATTTGAAAATTTGATACACTCAACACTAAAATAATATTTTTGAAAAAATTAAATCAAAACGATGTTGTTTTAAATGACTTAAATTGGACTGAAATCGTATAACTTGAATTTTATCAAACTCCCAACCTGTTTAATTGAAATCATTATTTGTATAATATGTTTCATTATTTTAATAATTTTGTAAATTCATGTCAATTTGAAGTTTAATCAAAACATTTTTATAACATAAAGAAAATTTTCAAATTATTAAATATTAGAGTTTAAATTAATTTTTTAAAAATATGAGTTAAAAACGTTTTTGTACTAAAAAGAAAAAGGAAATATAACATTTAGGAAAAATGATAACAAAGAAAACATTAAATCAATATGAAGATTGTGGATTATAATAATTTGAAAACGTTTTATTTTAATAGTTAAAATTTTATTTTAATTTTAAAAATATTATAGAAAAAACTCTTATACGTGTATGCATATGGAGACAAAGTTGTCTACTTTGGTCCCAACCAGCACATTCCACTTCCATCAATGAAAGAACCCTACCTTGCAGAAGTTGCACCAGAGACCAGACACTCGAACATTGAAGTCTTAAAAGTCCCAACATCCTTTGTCTCATCGTTGCTAGTTTCTAGCCAGATCAACCTAACGTTGTTTCTGCTTCCTGTTTCACTACCTAGGCGACAGGCAGCTCTGACCATGCACTCTCGAGTTCTCTTAGTCATCATAGCCCGTTTTTAATGGTTTATCTTATTATTCGCACTGCTTGGACCTTTACTTGGAAGCTTATAAGGATGAATATTTTACATTTTTTTTGAGAAATTAAAGAATTATATTATATTAAAGGTTACATAAAATAGGAGATTAAACTCTCTCCTCAACCAAAACGACAACGTTACGAAGTAAGGAATCACCGTAACACGACAACGTTTACAATCTAATAAGATGAGATTAGACTGAAATAGGTAAGAACCACAAAACTCTCTCTCCAATCTTCATTTTAAAACTTCCAGATTAGGGTTTGGAGTGCGTCGCGATCTTGAACCTACCACACACGTTCTTGTACAACGGAAGGTAAGAAACAACAAGCTTGTTGCGGAGGATCTGCTTTCGGACAAACAACTTCAAAGAAAGGAAACCGATTGATGGACTTTTTGCTAAGCCCCCCAAGAAACTGGCCCCTCCGTTTCATGGCAAGTGAAAATAAGAGACCAATTTCCAAGGCTTAAAGGTGGCTTGCAATTTATCCAATCTTAGCTCCCGGTGAAGGTATAGATCACGTACACTCGTTGCTAATTACTAATTTCCAACTCAGAGGTGTGAATCATATCAGTATCATTGGTGTTGACATTAATTTATGCCAAGTTAGAATCCTTAAAGACCGAATTCAAATTCGATTTAACTTAATTTTGTTTGTGAACTTCGAGCCGAACTTAACTAATTTATGACGATTAATTGAGTCCAAAATTTTATCAAATTTGGTTTGCTTCAAACTTTAAATATTTGAGCTTAAATTTGAATATAATCACATTAGATTTAGTCTATTGATTTTGAATTAAGTTCAAACTAATTTATGATTCATTAAATGTCTAAGACAGAAAAAGAGATCCATAAGATAACGAATGAAGTTCTAACTTTTATTTTATATCCCTCTATGAAAAATGAAGAAGAGGGAAGACAAAAAAAGTAAGAACTAGTTATCGGAATCGTGTATTGGAAGAATTCATTTCAATTGATAGGAAGTAAAAACAAATAGAAGCAAAGATCATCCAAATTAGAAGAATCAATTGACTGTATAAATCTAGCTTACTTTACAGAAACAAGTAAGTTACAATCGATCTTGATCCATGGTCTACCTCAAAATTGCAGTAACAATCAACTAATGCAAATTATCGGACTTAAGAAAAAGTAATCAAACAATATCGTTAACTCTTGAGGAACATTGTATAAAGAATTTAAGATGATTGATGCAGATGAGAACCTTCAGGGACAGTTCGGATTCTACTTGAGAATGTATCAGCGCAATGAGTTGAGGTGAAAAATTTGGCATTTGGGAATGTAGGACAACGTCTTTGCAGCCTGCTCAAACTTATTACTCCCACCTTCATTTTGTTCTAAGTTGATCTGACCAAAGAATTTCGTCCACCAAGATGAGCTCCGCAATTTGGCCTGCCGAAAATCACACAAGAGATCATAGATGAACATTAAGAAACTTTTAATTAAGATAGATTTTGTATGATCGAACACGGATTAGTAACTTACTGCCCTTCCAAATCTAGACACTTCAGAAGTTTTAGCTTTGTGATGACCTGGAACACCTGCGTGTATGAAGATTTGATGGTGGAAGTCTTATGAGAAACTAAATACGGAAAGCTTAATCATCATAGTGATAATATGATATTGAAAAGAACCTGGTAAAAAGCACCTAAGAACAAGAATATATAGGATCGTTTTTGCCAGGAAAGCTTAAACATGCATATACAGATTGCACAGGAAATCTAAAGCTATTTTACCTGTAAATATTACAAGACCTTCAGTTGATAAAGTTGCCAATTCTGGAAGCGTCTTGTTGAGGTATCTTGGAGACAGATAATCCAATGCGTCCGAGATAATTACCAGATGAAATGATTTTTGTCTGTATGGAAGAGGAAACTTGATGTCAGCCACGCGAACAAGAGCTTTCCTTACAAGTGCATTGCAAATTCTATCAACATCCTCTATATCATAGGGTTCCACACCCCAGGCTTCGGTTTCTTCTTCTGTTAGCAATCGTGATACCACGGCACAGGTATCCGGGCCGACATGCAAAACTTTGTGCATGCTATCACCATATGCCTTCTTCAAACCCGGAATTGCTCGCATAACCTCTGCAGTGCATGAGAAATCTCCTGCATACAAGTCAATCCCAAGATCAGGAGGATTAAGACGATTCTCTAGATGCTTACATGAATTAATTCGATCCTGTAACCATCCACTGATTTTTCTGTTAACATTACACCTCAAGTAACAGCTTCAGAGTACATCAAACATACAAATCCTTTTTCGTAACAACCCAACTTCTTAAAGGTCATAGGAACAGCTCAAGCAGTAGACTGAACTTGCTATTTATAAATCTGAGAAAAGAACGATCAATTGTAATTCATGCTGTACATTGTCTATTAATATAATTTAAGATGGAGAGAGAAAAAAATCAATTCTGCCAAGAACACTACCTGTAATCCGACTGACAATCACTTTGCTGCCAGATCCCCCTATCAAAGGAAACAACAACAGACAGACGCACTCAAAAGCACCACCAATGAAGTTGCAGTAAACAGCATTCTAAAACGTACATTCCAACACTCTTCAATAAAAAAATAAAAAGGTACATTCCAACATTAGCGAATTCGATGAGTTTGATGGCACTGATCACTAACCTGAGCCGTTGTACATATACGTAAACACAAGTATAGCCCCCTGAAAAGTTGTTCCAACCAATGAAACAGAAGAAAAGAACACAAAAATCAAAAACGATTTAGATTCAAGCCAAAAGAAATGAATTTTGGAAGTGAAGAAATGTTCCAAGTGTACCAGAACAATGAGTGCAATGGACAAATAAGGGGAGGGCTGCGACCTGGATTTGAAAGCGAACAACCCAGCTCCTCCTCCGCCATCTCCTACGTAACGGCGAGACGGATGCATCGCCGGCCTCCGTGACATGACTTCAAATTTTGTGGAGGGTACGGTACTACACTGTTTCAAATTTCTGACCCAAAAGAGAAATCAAACTGAGTCATCCACAGGTACAGACACACAAAGAAAATTTACTACAAAGAGACATAATCACATAGCGTCTACATAGATCGTTAGATACAGGGAAATCCGATAAAGACCCTCTCACCTACGAACAGTGTGGTGGTGGGAGAGATGTTCCTCGTACAAGCCAAGAGTTTCGTTAGTTCCTTTTTTTTTTTTAACACTTGCCCTTTGAATAAACGAAATTTTTGAGTAGTCAGAAAAAATACCTAATTATAAATTTATCTAAATTTTAAAAATAAAAAAATTAATTTTTAAAAATATTTTAAAGAGTATATAAAAACTAATATTTAGAAGAATTATGTAATATATTTTTATTTGTGTAGTTTTTAATTATTAAATAATTATTTACATTTTAAGTATATTAATTATCAAACTCAAAATATGTTTTTAAATGTTATTTTTTGTCCTCCATTAATAAAATATTGATTAATACAATCTTTTATATTAATCGATACACAGATTACTATCACGATGATAGTATCAAATAAGACCTCTCGGGCTTGAGACAAAAGCTATTAAAGAGATAGTCCTGATCGGAGGGGTGGAAGAAATAGTCAAGCAAATCCCAATCACAGATGTGACTAAACCCTTACAATTAGTGATCCACCTGTATTACGTTGGCCTTGACCATTTATGCCTGTGAAATGTTCCACCTTCCAAACATAAGTCAACATTTGAATTCTTCTCATTTGTAGTTGATACCAATTAGGAATAGTAATTTTGATCCGACGGTCTAAAATTAATAGATTAAAAGAGGGTTGATCAAGTTTTAGAATTAAAACAACAATATTTTAATTAAAAAAGTCTATATCTTAGAGCAATTAGGCTTAATAAATTAAGGTTGCGTTTGAATATGCGGTGTAATAGGAATAAGTATTTATTCACCACAATTTTCAAGCACAGTCACAAGTTTAGATCGGCAGTTGAACAACTGAAAGTTAGAGAAAAGTGCAGTATTACTGTAAAAATCGAAAAGTAAAAAGAGGGTACGATAAGAAAGTGCTTTGCGGTAGAAATTCTACTTTCTATTAATAACCTTCTGATTTAATATTTTAATATTTATAATTTGAATTTATACGACTAATAATATATTTTTATGAAATATTTAATTTATTTTATTTATATCTTCTTATTTTAATTTAATATTTTCTTATTTATAATTTAAATTTTTATGATTAATAATATATTTTTTATGAAATATTTATTTACTAAATTTATTTTATTTATATTTTCTTATTTTTAATATTTTAGTATTTATAATTTTAATTTTATATAATTAATAATATATTTTTATGAAATATTTTATTTACTAAATTTATTTTATTTATATTTTCTTATTTTAATTTAATAT
>JANZXR010000002.1:3464742-3475592 GCA_027575705.1 Erythroxylum echinodendron | reverse complement strand
ATTTTAATTTAATATTTTATTATTTATAATTTTAAATTTATATGACTAATAATATATTTTTAATTATTTATACAAAATTAATAATTTATTAAATCAATGAATTCTTCAGTCATTTTATCTCTTTTCAATAACCGTAACTGTATTTGTCAAATATCTATTTTCACGTTTTAACAGTTACTAAAATAACAATCTCAAATACATAAGTACTTATTGAGAAATAAATAAGTACTATCATTTTAGCAGATTGATTTTAGCAAGTTATCAACCGTCACCGCTCTCCCAAACCAAGCCTAAATAACGCGAAGGTCACTCTCAATAATCACAATCTTTTTTTCAAAATAACTCCTTATTTTAAAAGGACTCGTGCACAAGCCCAAACGGTTCAAAGGCCCAGCCCAATCTGGCGCACTAACAGGAATATGAGCGCCTGACATTAATTGGTCAAAGGACAAGCTTTGAAATGGGGCCTCTGCTCTGAATCGGACAAACATCATTCCCATGTGATAAACATCATTCCCATGTGCACCACCTCCTCAGCTACCTTAAAAAGATGTTAGATGCGCTTTGAAAAACAACTGCAGACAAACCATGATCCACACACTTCAAGGATGATCTTTCGCAGGAATAGAAGAAAGGTCAACTTGCACTCAAATCCACAAGTGAAGTCACTTGAGTTCTTTGCCTGTCATTAAAAATGAAACTTGTACACAAGAGAGATTAAGATACTATCACCCTTATCCTGCCTCGAAACTGTTCTTTTACTACAATCCCCTGTTCCATCTTTTAACAGATAAACTTTCTCACAAAAGAATCGATCCATAAACAAAAGAATTGAGAAATGAAGTAAACAAAAACGGAAATCTTACATATACTGATGACCACTAAACATTATCCACTGAAATGCCTCTCTCTCCAGACTGTAGGCATTCTAATAACTCTATTAACATGACATATTCTTCATATTGGGTGGCAAATTCATCGAGGTTGTGTAAGATGGAAACCGCTTCAAGAAAAAGAGCCTTTCGGCCAGCTTACTGTAATAATCATGTAAGTTCGTGTTACTCGACCGATGATTGTACTTCTGTGTCCACCCATATTAACCTGTGATCTATATAAGGCGTATGAATGTAGAAACACTTAATCTGTTCTTCACTGAACCTGCTCGCCTATCAAGTCTAGACCTACAAGCAGGAACGATACGCCTTGAAACAACAGGAAATAGAAGTGAATTCCCTGGGCAGACAGTAGACTCCTTGCTGAAGCTGTCAAAAGCAGGAAAGCCAAAGACAACTCCTTGGTGTATATTCTATTATGCTTCTTCTTACTTTTAGCCTTTTGCTCCTGTTGCCTGATTTCCTCCTTCATTTCGTCAAGGTTTGATTCCGAGGAACCTCGTTGATGCTTGTGCTCCTTATGAGCCAAGGAGACAAGATCACCCTCAGAAGAGCGGCCAGACTTCTTTGTGACAACCCATTCATAGGCACTGCCAAGCTGGAAAAGACCAGAGATCATTGCGTTGAACTTGGTTACTGACATAGTGTTCTCAAAAAGAAGGTAGGGCACAATGAAGGGGAAGGATTTGGGAGCTGGCAGGATATTGAGAAATGACATGGTAGCTGGAATATAACAGACAACCCAAGCTGGGAGCTCGGCCTCTGGTACAAACATTGTCATAGGAAGAATTATGCAGAACAGGGTGAATGAATAAAATGGTAGGATTAGCTTCCTGAGCAGAAAGAAAAGAAAGATCATGTTGAATCTCTTCCATATGCTAATCTGCAAAGCATTAGCGAATGAACAGAATTAGCAAATTGAACCAAGTGAAATCTGAGAATTTTTCAATATTGTCAAGATTTGGTCAAGAATTACTGTACCTTGGACCGGATTATATCAGGCAAACAGAGCCTGAACAGCTGCATGGGTCCCGAATGCCACCTGTGTTGCTGTTTTCTGTAAGCCTCATATGATTCAGGCAATTCGCATTGACACTGAGACCAAACAAACAGCAAAAAACTTACTAGTCCATCACAAAAACAACTGAAAACTTTGTTCAGATGGTACACTACAAAACTTACTGTACCTCAACATCATTGAGGAAAATGAATTTCCAGCCATGAAGATGAGCACGGACCGCAATGTCCATGTCCTCGACTGTCGTTCTCTCTAACCAACCACCAGAATTCTCCAAGGCCTTGATCCTCCACACACCAGCAGTCCCATTGAACCCGAAGAAGTTAATGAAAACACCATTCACTTGCTGCTCTACTTCAAAATGGAACGCCAGATTAATGTTCTGTAACCGGGTTAGTAAGTTCTCATCCCTGTTAACAAATGACCATCTAGCCTGAACAAGCCCTAGCTCTTCGTTATCCTGTAATCAAATGTCAAAGTGAATTTCAAGCTTCCATATGAACAACTTCTCCCCATTAAAGACCAAGTACACCACAAAAAGAAATCAACATACCCTAAAATGAGGGACAGTCCTCTTGAGAAAATCAGGATTGGGCTGAAAATCAGCGTCAAATATAGCAACAAATTCATAGTCTTTAACATAGCTGCAATTCATGGCGGACTTGAGATTGCCAGCTTTATACCCATCTCTAATAACCCTATGCCTGTACACAATCCGGGCACCATCTTGCTGCCATTTATGCACCTCTTCTTTTATCAACAACTGCGTTGTGGGATCATCAGAATCATCCAGGACTTGGATCAAAATCTTCTCTTTAGGCCAGTCCAACTTACACACGGCAGCGATTGATTGCTGGTAAACCTAATGCACAACACAAAAACCAGTTAAAACTAACTAAACAACCAACTTCAGCAACACTTGACTGAAAACCAACCATAAAAAACAGAGTTAAAAAGTTCACCTCTTTCTCGTTACACATAGGGATCTGAACAAGTACCATTGGAAAGTAGCCATTTTCTCCGGACTCCAGATCGGCGGCAGGGTCTTGTTTGGGAATGGGTTTAATCTTCTTAAATCGGATCCAGAAACAACCCAAGCAGAGGACAAGCCTATCCATACTCTGGATTAGGAACAAAATAATACACATATTGGATAAGAACTGCAATGGAGGAGCGAGGTACTCCACACGAATTAATACCCAGCGTGAATACAGACTGTCGAAAATGTCTTTGAATCCAAAAGGCGCCGCTATGAGGTACTGTAGTTGTAGATGTGGAGCACCAAAATGCCAGCCTTTGAAATAAGCTACGACCTCGAAACCTAGTAAGATAACCGACAACCACAGGAAGAGTTTGATGCATGTTTGGAACCGAGTTTTGACTGTCGGGTTCTCGTTAGCACGACCGGCATCCATGTCGGCGTCTGCGTCCGCGTCGGCGTCGGCGTCGGTGCGGCCCGAACGGACCCGGCGTTTGACGGCAGAGCCGAGGGAGACCATTGCGGCGGCAATGGAGCTCAAGCAGCCAGCGGCTTTGTGGGCCTTGAGGAGGAGAACCCATGTGAGCTGTTTGGCGTTCTTGTTCCGGGATTTGTCACGGTGACGCGCAGGCGAGTCACCGACCAAGAAATCTTCCTCCGATGGACCTTCAAGCTCGACCATTGACCAGTTCGGGTTCTCCATTTTAACCACCACCGGGGTGCCTCTGTGACTCTCCCTGGACCACCAATCGAATGACGGTGGCATCTCGGGTTACTTCAACCTCAATGTACTCCGGGTCCGATGTATCAAACCAATAAATCAACCAAATATGGCTTAAAGAAAAATCTCTTCTCTTTTGGCTTGAAGTCTCAAAGAGGCTGTGACTTTGATCTCATTGTCTGAGAAACATCGGCCAAATTGGTACGAGTAGCAATGGTGATATGAAAAGACCTCAAAAACCAGTGCTTATAAATGGTGAATTTGGTTATTGGTTAAGATGAGTCCAAAATGCTCTCCTCTCAATCAAAGACAGGGAATGTATTTGAAAGGTAAAACGAAGAACATTCACACACATTGACCCAGACACAACACAGATACAAATGATTGCTGTAAATCCGACACAAATTACGTCAATTTTTAACTTTTAACCAGAAAGTTACCAATACCAGATGGGCTTTGCCTTTTAGAGAAGAAGAATCCGAAATTTTGCCAAGGACCTAAGAACAGATCTAGATTAAAACGAGAAAAGACGGATTATAAAGAAAAACCCAGATGGGAAATTCACAAATAACAGCTTTTTCACCTTCTGTTTTTTCACTCTTGTCGTCACGCCCCTCCCTCCTTTCAAGTTTCAAGCTTTGTGTTCCGTATAAACAATGGGAAAGGAGGAAAGGCAACTCAAAACTCGAAGACGCCAAACCCAAAATGTAAAAACTTAAATGGTAAAAAAGAAAAACAATTAATATTTGGTTTTTTTCCTTTTCTTTTTCTCCGGGCAAAACCATTTCAAATAAGCGGAAAGGTCGTTTGAGTGGGTCCCAAAATCTATCCTTCCAGCTTGGTACTGGGAAGTCTCGCGTGGGAATATTTTTTAAAAAAAAACACATAGAAATAGAAGCTTCCTTTTAATTATTATTTTTAGAAAAAAAGGTTTAAGTTGAAAGTGTTTAATTGGTCTTTTTCTTTTATATAATTATAAAAATTAACATAATTTAAGAATTCTTAACTTAGTATTAAATGTCTTTTATTAATGAGGTTAATTAATGGGCATTTACATAATATTTTATCCATCAGTCATTTTAATAAAAATAATATTTTTATCTAATATATAGAAATTTCAAAAAATTACCCATTAAATTTAAAATTTTTAAAATATCATTAAATTGAAAAATTATATAAAAGAGTATATATTATTTAATTTGTCATTCTTTATACAAAACGTACAATAATAAAGATTAAGTTCAAATTGTAATTAGAATTTTCATACCGCGAGATTAAAATTGACCTCGGACAGTCGTACTAAGTCCTTCCTTGCTTCCATGTAAAACAGTACCGCCGGTCCATTTTGAGCACGAGAATTAAATTGTTTGATTTATTTATTTATTTTTATTTTTATTTATTGTAATATATATGCTATTATTTAATATTCAATAAGTATTATTTTATTATAAATTTTGTTGTTAATAAATATTATTATAATTGCCAAATATAATACTGCAAGAAGAGGAATTAGATATCTGGCGCCTCGGACAAGCAAACCAGGCGGCGGACATGTGCCACCTTGTAATAAGACAAATTTAGTTCCCCACACGCGCTCTAAGCGCACGTGTTCACGTAAAGCCATGACTGACATTTATATCCTGTTAATAAAACTTTTTAAAATTACCAAAAAGAAGGGGACAAAATCCAGTGGCCTAAATTATCCTTGACCCGTCCTTTATTTTGCCACCGACAGATTGTGAAGGCTTATTTCTCGTAGGGATAGTTTTGGAATATCAACTCCCAAAAGGATAAGGTAAATAACGACACTGGTGATGAGTTGGGAGGATCTGATTTTTGGGATCATCAATCCTCTATTATCGATCATCGACGGCCTTGATCTATTCACTTACGTATAGTGTTGCGTATGAAAGACAGATGAGGAAATGAATGTACTGGATTAACTCACGTGATCCAACGGTCACGCTTTTCATAAATGTAGCAGTAGCACTACCGTATTAGATAAGGAAAGGGGAAAAAGTGAACGAGGGCAAAAGAGACATTTAACAATCTGGATAGCTTAAACTGAAAAGGCATTTGAATTTAAAAGTGCGGTGTTGTGTCAGGTGCGGGCTGGAAGAGGCGCAAGTGAAAGGGATGGCGTTGCTTGAGTTGTTCAGGAGACAGGTGGCGACGCGGTGGTCCACTGATGTTCAAAGCCAGGCTGGCTGACTATAGCCGTCGTTATACTCCGTAATCAACCGTAATTTGCGCCACCCCCTCCTTCACGTCTTCGCCTCATTTTCAACATAACACCTGTCGCTACAAATTTAGTTAAAACTCATCAATTTTTAAAACTTTCAATTAATTAACTAACTGTTATACCTTAACAACTCAATTTAAGTATTAATATTTTACTAATTTAGTTAATGAAATCTTTTTGGCTGATGGCAAATATCAATTATAAATAATTTCTAAGTGAATGTTTAAATATAATAATAACATAATTAATATTTTAAATTAAGTTATTAAAATTACTAAGAATATTCTTAAAAAGCACTAGACCGGAATTAGACCTTCTGTTTAATTTATAATATTCTCATCATCACATAAATATATAGATAAGATTTAATAAAATAATATAATCAAAAGATTTAATGTGCATTGGATGACAGCTTTGTGAAGGAAGCTTTTTGCACTCAGTAAAAGAATCAGACCCATGAATGAGTTTAATTATTGTGTAAAGCCAAGATTAGGCGGTGATTGAATAATTAATCTCTACAAGTTATAGTAGAGATTTGATTCAATTAGTCGTGCAATGATTACCGATTAGTGGGAAACAACAGGTTGTGTGGGTTTCATTTTATGGGTCCGTCTCCGTCCAATGCTTAATAGTTAATAGTTAATACTAATAACAGAACCAAATAACCCTTTATAAATTGATAATTACTCAACGACTCGTGGGGTGAAACGTGTTGAATGCAAACACTGTTTATTTATCGGGAGTGTTCGGATTCATGACCCAATCATACATTAAAAACGTGTAAACCCCAAATGCAGCTAAAATTCTAGGTTTAGTTGACATTTTTTCACACAGCATGTGAGAGTGGTGTATCTAATTGGCAATCACTGACCTTGGAGAGTGTGATTTGCTACCGACTTTGTTTTTGTTTTGTCATTTGAAAGTGTGTGCAGTTGGAAAATGGACATTTGGAGACGGCTTAAAGGACACGAGTTACCAGATCATTCGAGAATATTCCATCATATTATTTATATTTAAGATTGACAAATTAATCAAATCAAATAATTGAGTTTCCGATTAAAATAATTAAAATTTGATCTGAATAAAATTTGAATTATTCTTAAATATAAAGTTAGATTAGGGAAAACTATATAACCCACTTCGACCTAACATTTTCATTTTTGTGTTTGTAACATAGAAGTGATTGTGCGTGATGCACCTAGTTGAGAGTCAACCAGAAGATGTTTGGGTTTTTAGTATTGTGTCGGTGAGATGATATTCAAACCGAAAATTTGAGGGTTTAAAGTTGGATGCATCGGGCGGTCAAACGTAATTATTACGAGACCAAAGCCATCCAGTTGGAGTACAACAGAGCCGTGAACAGTATGTGGGCTTGCTGTTGGTTGATCTGTCGTTGTTAGGAACACAAACAAGGGTGTGTTGGCAATCTCATAACCAAGGCGTCATGCTTAGGCATATAAAGAAAAAGCAGTCAAAAGCTGAGATTGTTGCATCAGATACAAGAAACATGACATGATAGTTAAACCCCTACCACTGCTTTCTTTTTTTCCCTATACTGAAAATAACCTTCTTGGACCGTTCAGTTCATTAACAAAGTTCTTGGACCGTTCAGTTCATTATCAAAGTTCATTGAGATTGAACTTCTAAAACAACGTTGGAAAACGCTCCCAGTGAACATACGGCAAAGAAAGTTCAGAATCGAGAGAGGGAGGAAGACCCCCCTCCTACTGCCCCTGCTGTTTAGAACATACCACTCAATTACAGTATAGTGGTGACTGGCCACCTCGAACCTAGCTCTGGAGTGCAGGGTCTGGAATGGCCTCAAGAGGAAGAAATCGAAATCACAGATGGAGATATCACAAACATTCAAGGCCAATACGGCTTAGGTGTGGAACTTTCCCATACTTTCAAAGACAAATTAGACCACGCTTGGACACAAGCTGTAATAATCAAATTATTCAGCCGAAGGATTGGATGTACCATGCTTAAATCGAAACTGATTACAATGTGAAAACCTAAAGGCCCCATGAAAATGGTAGATTTAGACAATGATTTTTACTTCATCGATTCCGTGAAAGAGGAAGACTTCATACGGGCTCTCACCCAAGGCTCCTGGATTATCGCAGGTCACGCCCTCTCAGTGCAACCCTAGTAACCAGAATTTCGCCCGACAATTGGAAAGATCACGCACGTGGTGACGTGGGTGAGATTCCCCGAACTGTCGGTGGCTCGCTACCACCTATCAATCCTTACCGCGCTGGGTAATTTGGTTGGACGAACTGTCAATACAAATACACAAAACGCTTACCGGGGTAAATTTGCGCGGGTTGGGGTGGATCTAAACATCAGCGCACTACTCCGATCTATCGTGGAACTCAACGGCGAACCCATCAACGTGGCTTACGAGGGTCTTCCCCAAATCTGTCTAACTTGTAGAGTCGTCAGCCATGGATCTCCAGCTTGCCCTAAACGACCACTTGAAACCTTGGATACCGTGCCTCCCACCAAAGGACAATCGCCAAGCCAATCATCGGCCCCTCCCCTAGAGCCTTACGCAGCACTTCCTTCGGACAGAATCAACAACCTAGAGTTCGGACCTTGGACGCAGGTCCAGCGAAGGGCCCGTCGGTCACCGTCCTCCCAAACTCACCGTCAAACAAGGAACTCAGCCATACTCTCATGCTGCCTAGACACCCCTCTTTTACCAGCTGTTATGTCAATTTTTATCTGAAACTGCCAAGGGGTTGGGGGTAGAACCTCCAAGCCTATTATCAAAAACTATATTCGGATCCACAAACCAATCGTGGTTGTTTTGGTTGAGCCATGTATCAGTGGGGTTCGAGCCCTTAAGGTTATTAGGAGTTTGGGGTTTAATAAATCCTTCAGGGTCGAAGCTGAAGGATTTTCTAGGGGGAATCTGGCTTCTTTGAAAAGCTGAGATTATGGTCCGTATCTTACTAGCGCATCACCAATTTGTGCATACTAGTATCGAGTGGGACAAAATATCCTTTGAATTCACTGCTATTTATGCAAGTCCGACCTATTCCTTACAGAATTATTTATGGCAGTACCTCTGACAAATCGCTAAGATCACCTCTAAACCCTGGCTATTGGGAGGAGACTTCAATGCCAAGTTAGAAAGCATTGACAAATGAGGAGGCTCCCGTTTCCAACACACTGTCAACACTCATTTTTGGGACTGTGTGCACAGCTACCAACTGCAGGATCTCTGATTTTCAGACCTCAATACACGTGGAGGCGAGGGCTAATACTTGCTCGACTAGATCGTGCCTTCTGCTCGAATCTTTGGCACTCAACTTTCCCTCAGACGACCGTTGACCACCTGCCTTTCCTGAAGTCCGATCATCGGCCTCTCCTCATTTCTCTTACAAATAGCATGCACACTATTCTGCAGACTAGGCCATTTCGATTTCAATCAGCGTGGCTTACTCATAACTGCTTTGGTCCATTTGTAGCTAAGAATTGGCACCTGAATCCTGAAGACCTCAGTGGATCAATCAATCTATTCTCGGATTAGTTACAGCAGTGGAACAACACCAAGTTTGGCAATATGTTCCACCAGGAGAAAAGACTGTTGACTAGACTCAAAGGCATCTAGAACCAGCTTGACGACCCGGACCCGACCTTCATCCGAGAACTAGAGGAATACCTTAGGTCAAAGTTGGAGTAGGTCCTACATCAAGAGGAATTATACTGGCATCAGAAATCTCGAAGTCAATGGCTAGATCAGGGAGACCGCAATACTAAATACTACCACGCGATCACTACGGCCAGACAACGACAAGTATGGATTTGTACTTTGTAAGATGGCAATGGCAATGTGCTTTTAGACCCTACAAGCATTCGAGGGTTAGCGCAACAATATTTTGAGAAGCTTTACATAGCCGAGCACACACAACCTGTTATCGTGCTACATCAGGGCCAGATCCCTCCCCTCCCTCATCAGCTCACACTGATCTGGGTTGTCCCCTCAGTCCGAAGGAAATAAAGGAAGCGATTTTCATTATGGCTCCCAACAAGGCCCCAGGGTTTGATGGGTTCACAACCCTTTTTTACCAATCTCAATGGGACATAGTTGGCCCCTCTCTGATTTCCTTCATCCAACGAATTTTTTGTCACGAAATTTGGGAAGCGGCACTCAATCGCACCATTTTGGTCCTCATTCTGAAGGTACCGTCTCCTAAATCAATTACGCAATTTAGGCCCATTGCGTTGTGTTCTGTTCTTTACAAAGTGTAACATCCTATTACTAATGGGAAGGGTAAAATAGTAATTTGGAAAAGTTTATAAGTGCGTAGAATTGTCTTAACATGTTTATACATACATATACAAGTGAATAGTGAATTTTAAACATGAAAATGACTGTACATGCATTCATGACATTTCCTGGTATATTTATTAATAAATATGATTGTGAATAAATGTGATTTGGTGCTTGAAAATTGAGTTAGAGAGGGTCATTGAGGTTTGAGAATTTTTAGAGAATTTTAGAAATTTTTCCTGAAATTTTGGGGTAATTTCTGGACTAGGAAAAATGCCAAGTTGCAGAATAATGGTTTATCGGTAGTAAAATTTACTGTCCAATGGCACTGAAAATTTAGATCTATGAATTTAGGAATTATTGATTTGATCCATTGGAATTTTTGAGAAAAATTGGAGTAGAAATTGAATTGTTTTTGGAAAGAAAATAAAAAATGGCCTAAGCATGTGACATATGGCAAGTGACACTTGTCATTTGCCTAACATGCCACCATATATGTTTGTTTAATAACAACCCACCCATCTTTTGGTTGTTCACGATGCTTCTTCTTTTCATAGGGTTTTTGGTGATTTAAGTGAGAATTCTCCAACAATTCTCGAAGCTTCTCCTCTTCTTTGTTTCTTATTGATTTTTGACCATCTCTTATACTCTCTTTCACCTTGCTTTCTCTTCTTTTGGTTCACTAAAAACCTAAACCTTCGACCCCCCCTCCCCC
>JANZXR010000002.1:3447803-3458217 GCA_027575705.1 Erythroxylum echinodendron | reverse complement strand
TACCTTTATAATCTTATATTATTTTTATTTCCACAACTATTCTTTCCTTGCATTATAACAAACTAAATTAACCGGGCCTTATTACTAGGCATTATTACTGCGCATCGCGCAGTAATACTCTGCTAGTACTGCATAGAAAGGGAGAACCAGCCCACGACCGCGATGGCCTTAGCCTGATAAAATGAACAGATCAAAAAAGACCGTGAATTTTGATCTTAGAGATGACCGAAAAGCACCAAATCCAAACACGAATTTAAGGAGACCAGATAACAAATGGAACATTTTCTTCAACAAACTTTAAGGATTCTAATTTTCAATTTACATATCAAAATTGCCATGTTTGTAGCATGTCAAAAGGATATGTACAGATAAATTTAAGGAAGTAAAAGCTGCCAAATTCAGGGTAAGTATACAATTGATGGAGCTCTTGAAGCAGCGAAGACAGTATTAATACCGATTTTATCAAGTGGCGCAATTTGCTTCTCTTAGCTCGAGCTAGGTCCGAATAGAACCAGTCACCAGTTTACTGTCCTCTCTAATGTTAGCTTTGAACTTCCCTGAAAATGCCGTAAACATCGCTACAGATGGCCACAGTGCTTGAAGAGACGGCTAATAGTATCATCGTCCATGATGATAATCTGTCATTCTTTCTCGCAATTCCATGGGTATCCCTGGACGACAACCAGCAAATCAACAGAATAAGTTTTCCTAGTTAGTGTACAGGACAGGGGCAACAGAGACAACAGCCTCTGAGCAGCCGTAAGGCGGAGAACAGATACAAATAAGACGATAATGTTTAACAGTTTAAAATTTGGCATTTTGGTTAAAGCCGAAATCAATGAGTAAATTTTGAATTGACTAGCTTTCAGTTGAATTCAGGTTTAAATTTAAAAAAAAGTCAAGCTTCAGATCTTGTGTTCTGCAGACCAGCTCCAAAAAAAAAAATTGAAATTTAAAAAAAGTTCCATTGACAATGTTGATAATGTATGATTGCTTTCAATGTCACAATGTGATACTATCTCCTATGAGCATGCTGCCTGATTTATGTAAGATTTTTCAAGTTGAAGCTAATGTATTAAGCATGGGATCAGTGAATCAGGTCTTGGCCCTACTTACTCTGACGTCTCTTGGATATATTAAGTAAAACAAAGCACTTCATCTGCTGGTTTATAAAATCCCTTTGTGTCCAGATGTTCCAAACATCAACCCACATTAAAGAGATTGCCAACCACAACAGTCAAATCATAAAAGTTACAACTTTTAAGTCATTGGCAGCAATCTATCATCAGATATTCGCCAGGTCACACTGACCTACTAGTTTTGTTAAATTCAGGTTAGTCATTGTTCATGTTGAGATGGAATTAATAAAGCGAAAGTAAAGACTAAGAAGAACCACAAACTAGCTGAACTAGGGTGAACATCTCATATGTGATCATATTAAGTGGTGATTTCCAATGTTGCAACAAAAGGTTTCCACTTAAATAACATAGTTGCATACCTGAGAGCGATGGCAGCTGGAAAAATAAAACCTACAGAGACAGCTGCTGTGGCACCTGTAAACTGGAAAGCATCCCATATATTAGGCACAAAAATTGCTCCAGCAAAGATTAATCCCATTAGAGCTGCTGTTATTAGAGAAAATCTCCTGCAGTCGTTCGCAATGGGAAGCGCATAAGGAAAGAGTAGACCATCCAAATTGAGCCGAAGGGAGAAGAACACAATTGGGAAAACAAGCATCAGATGGACACCATAGCTCACTCTAACTAAAGCACTGAGCACTGCCGAATATGGTATCCCAAGATCACCATCGAAATTGGCAAGCACATCATCTAACGTTTGATCACCAAAAAGAAGAACCCCAAAGAAGCTAGTAGCAACATAAACCGACGAGCACAATCCAAGAGAGGTTCGTACTATTGACTTCATCTGGGATGAATCTTTCAGTTCATTCTCTATGGGGTGAACTGAAACAAGCATTTTCCAATTAGAAGCAAGCAATCAATGCTTCAATACCCATCATAGAATACATTGTGTGTGTTTCGTTTAGCAGCATACCATTGTGGTGGCAAATATAAGCGGTAACTATAATAGGCACGGTTGTGAAAAGCTTCCAAAAAGAGGCCTGGTCGGTGATTTTAGGCATCAATCGTGGCATTCCAATACTTCCTTCTATTACTTTAACTATGGCTATTCCCGCAGTTATCGCCACAAATACAACAGCCAAAGCCACTGACAATGCCGACGTGTATCTCATCTAGCATTACAGATAGTAAAACTCAGACATATCAATCTCACACATATAAAATACAATCAATCTCATTTTTCATTTTTGTTGCTTGTGTGTGATTGTGTGGGTTTGTTTGTATTGGTTTGTTTGTTATTATTTGTTTTAGCTCTTATTTTAGTCGGGGCTATCAGGAAACAGTCTCTGTACCTCCATCGAAAATGCGGGCATGACTGCGTACATTTTACCCTCCCCATATCCTGCTTAGTCAAAAATTTGGGTATGTTTGGTTTAGTTTGGTTTGGTTACTGTTTAGACCAATCCGAACTGTTCAAGTTAACTTGATCCGGCTTCTCAAATCATAATTAATTTCAATCTTTGGTTAATTTTATACTTAATTTGATAGCTTTAAGTTTATTTTGCCATCTTTACACAGATTAAAAATAACATTTTTATTCAGTCAAATGCTAAATGTCACTTTCGTTAACGTGATACCATTTTATTAAATTCAACTTTTAAGTTAGCTTTCCATAAACAAAAGTATATGTTGTGTATGAGCTTACCAAGGCGCTTGAAGGAAATTAGAGGAGCGAAAACAAGTAGGGTCGTGAGTAGCAGTAAAGCGAAGCGCGTGGTCAACCAGCTTTGACCAAACCATTCGTTTATAACACCTGTATGGCGGACCCCATCAGACAATGTCCCTGCTAACACGTCACCTGTTGTCAACGACAATACTAACGCCGTTAAACCCAACAACTTGGCGGTTTCCCCAGAACAAATAACAAAAGTGACTACGCTTGTGGGCTCTAACCACAAGCGTAGAACACAAAACCAACTATATTACCTATGATGATCATGTAGACGACAAGCATGCCCAAGTTATTGATGACAATGCAGACCTGAAGTAGCGTGCGGCTAGGCCCACCTAATGCGTCGGCGACGACACCGGAGTAAGTGGCGGATTTGGAAGCCCGACCAAACCGTAAGATCAAGTCGATTGACGACTCCGTTAAAATCGCACTGAATATGATCATCACAAGCCCGGGAATTAACCCTAGTTGGTTGACGGCGGCAGGGAGGGCCATGATTCCGGCACCGACGATCGTGGTCGATAGATTGAAGACTGCACCGGAGAATGACGCGCCATCGAATCCAGCTTCCGCGAGATGGTACTCGTTAAGTTTCTGAGGTAGGAGAGTGTTTTTGGTGGTGCTCCGACGGTGCTTCCGATCACCGGAGGAAAACACTTTCATATTGACTGAAAGAGAGAGAGAAAGTGACGAGTCATATAAATTGGGAATGGAAGGTTAAATTATGTAGTCTATGCTCTTCAACACTGCGTTGACGTGACGGAGTAGTAAGCACAAAACAAGGAGATTAGCCAATAGAATAATGCTAGGTAGTATTTTAGAGCTCCGTCCCTTTAAATCGAATCTAGATTCTTTGTTTAACGCTTTGTCCAGTTGACAAAAGGCCATTTTAGCGTGAGAGAACCGTTACTACAGAGTTGGAAGACAAGACATGTAGGATGGGCCACCAACACGCAGATTTCATTTTCTTATTTAAATTCATTTAAAAAAGATTAAATATGTTTTTAGTTGACAACGTTAACTTTGACTTTCCGTTGACCCAAATCGACGAATATCATGGATCCATACCTACATTGAATCATCCCACCGCAACCCAAGTAGCGTGTCACATGGCGGAGTGCATTGTGATGATTATCCAAGCAAAACTACGAGCACGAGGGAAGGTGTTAGCACACGAAGACACGTCAAAAAGAGCTTGAAAGCAAACTTTTAACAAAAAGAGCAATTTTTTAAAATCTGAATCGAAACAATCGACCAAAAATAGTATAAACCGGTTGAATGTCCAGTTCGTTGTCTTTAATAATTTGTTTATATAGAAACCGACAGTTTATCAGTAAATCAGTCAGTTTTATATACCTAAACTTAAAAACTCAACCATCCTCGTTTTTTACCATCTTGTCTTCTCACTTTTCTCGTTTCCTTTTAAGGGTATAGCACAGGAATTGTAAAGTCAGAAACTTTGACAGTTTTCACACAAATCAAATGGTCCATCAATGTATTGAAAGCATCTGGTTCTTTCGTATCTTTTTCATCTCTTTTTTTCCCCTTTTCTAATAAGGCTCTGGTTTAACCCTCTAGAACTGCAGTGGCGGAGATTTAAACTTGGATTCGCGAGCAATTGCGCGAAGATAGTGAAAGGCGAAAAGGGGGGCTGTCCATGTTATTTCCGGATGAAATGCAATCGGTGTTCTAGTTGATTGGCTAAATGGATTGGGTGCAAAGATAAAATTCTAGTTGTTGTTCCAGTTTTGGGTGCAATCGGTCCATTGGCTAAATGGATTGGGCTATTTGATTCAATCTGCTGATTCCCAAAGTTCTTATTCAATCCAACAGAAGTCATGAAACTCTTTTTTCCTTTTTCTTTTGGCGTTTTTGATTCTACGATGAAATTTCATTTTTGGAGAGGTTTGATATGTCCTTAGCATAAGTAATATGTCGTCTTGCTTGATCAAGACAATTAAGTTCGGTATAATGTAGTAGAGTAATAAACTAAGACTCTTCTAATCCTTTGAAAGCTAGTTTTAGGTATAGTATATGCTGCATAAATCTTTAAATGTACATAATAACCCGTAAATTATTGTCACTTTAGTTAATAATTTAATAGATAAATAAATAAAAGAAATTTCATTCTTTAGATTAATATCACATGATAAATTTTTAAAACTCATGAATGGGGAGAGATTTCATTAAGAATGGTAATAAGTTGGAGCTTTTATGGTCTAGAGTTTAGGATTTTAGAGTTTAAAATTTGAGATTTGGTTTAGAGCTTTAATTTATCAAATTTTACATATTTTGTATCGTTTCACTCATCAAATAAAAAGATATTATTTTTGTCAATTTGGAATCTTTTTTCTTTTATTTTACTCATTTATTGAAATAATAACATTTATGCCAATTAATTGGAGTTAATTTTATTAGGATAAAACAGTAATAATAATAACTTCTCAATATAAATTTTACTAAGATACGAAATATAGGGAAGTCCAGAAGCATGTAGTCTTATTCTTAACTAATAGAGATGTTGTTTTTGATAGATCTTTAGGAAAAGAAAAGTTTCTTTTTAATCAATTTGAAAAAAAGTCAAATAAATAAACAAATAATTGCATAAATAAAAGTAATTAAATAAATAAACATATAAGAAACAAAACAAACAAGCAATTGAAAAAGACAAAATATGAAATAAATAAATAAAACAAAATATTAAATGAAATAAATATGAAATATAAGCCAAGTCTTCGTTAAACTCTAGTATGATCATATCATACTTGATCACCTCCTCTTAATTTTTCTTAAGTCTTCCTTTCCTTATCTTATAGTCCTTAAGCACAACTTTTTTGCATCTTCTTACTACAGCATCAAGATGTCGTCTCTTAATATAGTTGAACCACTTAAGCCTTATCTCCCGTAATTTACCATCCATGTTAGTCACTCCCAACTTGTCTCTTATCACTATATTCTTGATCTTATCTCTTCTTATAAGGTTGTATATTCAATATAGCATTCTCATGTCCACTATCATTAATTTATGACTATGCACCTATTTGATGGGCCAATACTATGCCCCATAGAGCATAATTAACCTAATTGCTAAATATTACAATTTACTTCTAACTTGAGCGGTATCTTCTTGTTACATAAAACTCCTTACGTGACCCTCCATTTAAGCCACTTTGATTTGATACAGCAAATTGTATCGTCATTTATTTAGCAATTTCTTTGTATGATGGATCAAAGGTATTTAAAACAATCTTTTTGTGGTTCAACTTCTGAATCAATCTTTATCTCCATATAAGATGCAATCTTATGACAAAAAGTTACGCTCTAAGTATTTAATCATAGTCTTACTCAATTTAAAACCTTTTGACTCTAGCTTGACATTAATAACCTCTTTTATTTTATCCATTAAAATAACATCATCAGCAAATGATATACACCAAAGAATGTATCTTTAGATATTCTTAGTAAACTCATCCATAATTATTGAAACAAGAAGGGGCTTAATAAGAATCCTTAGTGTAGTCTGATATCGATAGAAAAATGTTTTGTATTTCCTATTGTCGTTCCTACTACAATCTTGACACTTTTATACATATTACTAATAACTCGTATAACTCCCTTAACTTCTAAACACCTTCACATGACTTCCCTAAGTACTCTATTACAAGCCTTCTCAAAGTTAATGAAAATCACGTGCAAGTCCCTCTCTTTGTCCTTATAATATTTCATTAAGCGTCTAAGGAAGTATACTATCATGGACTTCCATAACATGAAACCAATTTGGTTTTTTGAGATAGGTACACCCTTTCTCACTATATTCTCAATTACCTCTTTTATAAGTGCATGGTAAGACCAAGTAGTTTGATATCTCTATAGTTTTTACAGGCTTACAATTTGGACTTCCCCTTTATTCTTATAGAAAGGGATTATTATGTTAAGTCTCCACTCATCTGACATTTTAGTGGACTTAAAGATCGCATTAAAAAGTTTGGTTAATCAAGTAAGACCCTCTTCTCCTAGGCTCTTCCTCACTTATATAGGCAACTCATTAGATTCTACTACCTTCCACTCTTCATCTTCCTCAAATCTCTTTTAATTTCTTCTTTCGTAATTTGTTGGCAATAAGTGAAAGTACGATATTTCTCATAAGTGAGAAGACTATCCAAAAAATGGTGTCCTCTCCACCTTCATTAAAAAAGTTCTCTTAATATTATTTTCATCTAAGAGCATTTGTCTTGCTTCATCCTTTATACAACTAACTTGATATAAGTCTCTCGTTTTTCATTTCCTAGCTCTTGGCAAGTTAAATATATCATTTTCTTCATCCTTAGTTTCCAATCATTGATATAAATTCTTGTAGGCTCTACTTTTAGCTTCCAAGACTATCTTCCTCGCTTCTTTATTTGTTAACTTGTAAATCTATCTATTAACTACTTTTTATTTGTGTTGTTATCTAATAAAGCTTTATAGGTGACCTTCTTCATTTTCACCTTTTTTGTATGTCTTCATTCTATCAGCACAACCTTCTTACTACCTTTAGGCTCTTTAGAAACTCCCATGATCTGCTTACTAACATTCCTTAAAAGGGTTACTTGCCACATCTAATTAACATCTCCTTCTAGTTTCCATTCTCCTATAGGCATTACTCTATCTCTAAATTGTTTCACAGTGTCCTTTTTTAGATTTCACCATCTAAGTCTAGTGCACTTCCAATAACTGCTCTTCTTTCTCCAATCCTTAATTATAATAACTATGACTAACAATCTATGGTGAGTTAACAAGTATGCGTTATGTATCACTTGCATTTTTTACAACTTAGTCGATAAGTTCACCTTATAAGAAAGTAATTGACCTAAGTCTTCCTAATTCTATTACTTAAAGTCACCAAGTGCTCCTCTTCATTGAAAAATGAGTTCACTATCACTAAATCAAATGCCACCTAAAAGTCTAACAAAGCAGTCATATTATTATTCTTATCCCGGTACTCGAAACCTTGATGAGCACAAGAATACCCATTCGAGTTTGCTCTTATATAACCATTAAAGTATTCTCATATAATAATTTTCTCGTTAGGGAGAATTTGTTGAATCATCTCATCTAACTCTTCTTATAATTGACATTTAAGTTATACTTTTAACCCTATTTTGAGTGCATAAGTACGCACTATATTAAAAACAACATCTTTCATCATAATTTTTAAGGATAAAATCATACCATTAGTATTCTTTATTCATTGATCTCTTGTGCTTTAGCCCCCACTCACCTTGTCTCATAGATGCACGCAACATAAATCTTATGCTTATCTCAAATCTCCATTAATTTTAGTAACTTATTTGTAAGAGTCCTAATGTTCCTAAAATTATCTGCAATCAACAACTTATATCCTCTCATGAATTATAAAATTTGAGTCTAAAATTGCATAATAAAATTTTAAAATTTACGAATAAGGAGAGACTTTATTAAAAATAGTAATAAATAGGACCTAATTTTTAACCATTAAACTTCGAGCATAAATTTTATTTTATTAAATAAAATGAACCTATTTTATCAATTCTAAAATTTTCATTTTTTACTTGTTTAATGAAATGATAATATTTTTATTAATTAATCCAAGATAATCAAAACGAGTTGTAAAGCCTTAATCTAAAATCAAACTAGAACTTGGAAAAAGAAATTTTCAACTTTAATGTGGCTTGAATCTTGATTAAACTATGCTCCGATTATTGAGATTGAATCAAATTATGTTGTTTTGGCTATACTAAACTTGTTTAGATTTTTATGCAATTGGAGTTTGATCACACGAACAACACATATTTATTTTTATTAATGTTTTAAAAATTAGATCGAAAGTTAAACCGGTAAGATAAGATGTTTAAGGTTTAAATGGTATAACCAATATTAGATTATCATAAAGTTAGATAAAATTTGAATAAAATTAAAGAATTTAAAATATGACTGAAATAAATTATCCCTTTTTAATGAAAAATTTAAAATTTATTTGAAAAATAATATTATTAAATAAAAATTAATTAATTAATAATTTAAAATAAACTAAACAAAAAAATTTAAAAGTGAATCAAAAATTTAACGGTTCATGTGAAGCAGTCAGACCGATTTAGTTTTTTTATTTAATTTTGATGGGATTGGAGATCGGAGGACGCATAAACGGGGTGCCACCCTCCGAAGCAGCACAAGTGGGTTTCGCTTGCCCGGTATCTTTGGGGAAGTCGACAGGTGAATTCATAACAGCTTTGTCTTTCAGCCGTTGTCGTTTTTGTTGTCCGGAAGCTCTTTACTTTGTTTAGTCGTTCTTCTTCATTTTCCAGGTTGGCCACGCCAGGAGAATGTGTCCTGTAGTTTTTGTAACGTAGACTGATAGGAACACTTAAGATATTAAAAGATTCGCACTTTTTTCCATTTTTGTGAACCAAAAATTATACTTGTAATTATTCCGGTTACGATCGTTATGGTGGACAAATTGATATAGCTGCAAGTCGATTCTTATACTGCCACCGATATTGCATAAATTAAAATAAAATAATTAAATATAAAAATGATTAAATAATATTATACAAAATAAGTAATATTTTTAAAATATGATAAATGAAATAAAAAGGTCATTCCACGTAATCTAATGTAATGATTTTGAAAGAAAGTAGAATATGGTGACGTGTTGTAGTGATATACAAAATTTCAGAATTGATAGGCTTCCCAAAGAAGAAGAGAAAAAGGATGTGGAGCGATAAAGAAACATAGAACTGGTGGATGTTGTGGTCCGTTGGGGACAAGTCCATGGAGGATGATGTAGCACGTGCGCACTCAAACAAAAATTATAACTTCAGTCTGGAAATTTGGCACGGTTTTATAAGGCCATTTAAATAATTAAAAAAATCTTTTAATCTTATGTTTAGATTTTAAGTTGTATAATTTTTTTGTGATTAAAAGTGCATTTTAATTCTTAACATTAGTAAGATAATATAAAATAGGTTGTAATATTTTAAAATATTCAAAATTTAACAGAATTAACTCTCTTAATATCGTTTAATAAAGAAACGTAACGGCCAAAGTTAGGTTTTAAGCAAGTTGTTGAAATCAATTAATTTGGTAGCTCAGAAAAGCATGTATAGTTGAGCTTAATCAATTAACCTAAAAGCTAAAATAGCCTATTTCATCCACCGGTTATAGGTATATCTCTATTCATTAAATCCTTGATGGGACTTGGTAGTTGGGAGGGGCTCCATAGATATTTAAATCTACGAGTGACAAATGGAAGTTGAAAGAATGTTTGTTATCATCGTAAAAATTGATAAATTCTCTTATAGAAATCTTACTTTTTACTAACAACTTTCTGATAATCGTTTATTTTAATCTTAATTTATAAAAAGTAAGTACAATATATTTATAATTTATATTTATACGACTAATAATATATTTTTTATAAAATATTTTATTTACTACATTTATTTTATTTATATTTTTTATTTTAATTTAATATTTTATTATTTATAATTTTAAATTTATATGAATAATAATATATTTTTATGAAATATTTTATTTATTAAATTTATTTTATTTATATTTTCTTATTTTAATTTAATATTTT
>JANZXR010000002.1:3432444-3447703 GCA_027575705.1 Erythroxylum echinodendron | reverse complement strand
TATATTTTCTTATTTTAATTTAATATTTTATTATTTATAATTTTAAATTTATATAATTAATAATATATTTTTTAATTATTTATATAACAATTGATAGTATATTAAATCAATAAATTTTTTAGTCATTTTATCTCTTTTCAGCAACCGCAACTGCACTTGTTGAACACCTATTTTTATATTTCAGTAATTGCCAAAATAACAATCTCAAATACACAAGTACTTATTATTAATAAGTACTTATCATTTTAATAGGTTAATTTCAGCAGATTATTAACTACTACTGCTACTCTAAATCAAGCCTATATCTTGTATGATATGAAAGTTACCAAACTAATGATAGCGAATGATTTAGCTTTTAGTTCATCTATCCATCTTATGCAACTTAGTTTTCGTACACGAAATAGATAGCGTTTCTTCAGTGTAATTTGTGGCATTGGGTAGCCTCCATGATCTTTAGAAATTCTTGTTACAAGGAGCAAAAAACAAAAATAATATTAGAGATACTCTAAAATTTTTTAATTTAATTATTACAAGATTGTATTTAGATCGAAGTTGTCATTCAATATTAAAATTTTTATTCGATAATATATTTTAAAATACATTTTACATATAATAACGTGTATCATATTATTTTTTTAATTTATACATAAATAATAATAATTTCATTTTTGTGAGATAAAATGATTTAATAAGCACCATGAAATAACAAAAGAGAAATATATATATATATATATTAATTAAATATTCATAATTATAATATATTTTTTACATTGCTGTTTAATATATAGTAATGACATAAGATTTTTTGTTCGGTCTTACTAATCATGTTGATTCTTAACGAATAAATAAAATATATCAAAAAAGTAAATTATGAGAAGACTAAGTCTCCAATGACTAATGAAGCTTTTAACACCATTAACAGGCCGACAAAGTCGTTAATTACGTCGTGAACCAAATCATATCTCTTAGTCAAGAACTCGAGCAAAACAAGCAGCCTAGATAACGATGAGTAAACAATGTTAGCCGTTGACCAGGAGCTTTCAGTTTTTCCAAAAGAGTAAAGAATCGCTTAGCTGCCATTTAATTGCAAGACACTGGTGCACACCAGACAACCACCAACTACCAATCTAGGGAAGTCCATTCGTCAGCAACAACTGCTGTATATTGTACAAAGTTTTTACAATTACAATTGTTTACCAACAACAATGAAGTTTCACTTTCACCCTCTTTTCTGGTTTGACTTTTGTTGGCTGACTTGACTGCCCATTCATTCATGCCGTGTCAACTCCATTTCCAGTAATCATAATTTAAAAACACACATTAAATACTTAGAGAACAATGTGGTTAAGTCTACCATAATAGAACACATTAAACATACTAAAATTAACTGATCTAAATATAATATATATTTTTAAAATATTAAATAATTTATAATTATATCTAGTGGAGGGTTTGTATATGTATCTAATTTTTAATTTATTAAAAATCAGTTTCTAAACATTTTAAATTTTAAATTTAAAAAAATGTGTTATTCTGGACTTACAAGTAGGAAAACAAATGGGAGATCATTATTAGTGAAATCCAGACTACAAAATTATAATGAAGGGGACGTGATATTGTAGTTCACAGTTTCTGGACCACAAGTTGTCGTGTATTTAAGCCAACTTTGTCATAGAATTTACTAGAAAATAAAAAAGGACCACATGATGTACCAAGAAAAGGATACAAATTATCGTATTATTGTACCACATTTTTTGGTCAATTTTGAATTATATATTTCTAAAATTGTACGATTCATATGCATTCATCTTTCATAATACATATCTAGTCGTGTATTTGATAATTTAAAAATAAATCAATTTATTAAAAAAATGCTTTTATCGTTTTGTTTGATAAATAGACATTATTTGTTATCCTTATTAATTTACGTGACATACCAGAAAAGATCGGATATCAAATTAAACCTTTACGTGACATACTAAATAAGGTCGAATATCAAATTAAACTTTTCACAATTAAGTACAATGTTTGATTTATTGGTAATTAATTCTTAGAATTAGCCACTTTATAAAAATTAATTTAGTACTCGTTTGAATCATTTTATTAACGTGTAATGGGTATTCCCTAAAATTTCAAATAGTCGTACACTAGATAAAGAAATCTAGTAAGATCAATTGAATTAAGTTGCGTGACAAGAACATGTTTGACAAAATGTGATTTGTTCTATTAGAATAGGCTAACTTTTTAACTAATATATTATTGTTTGTACGATTTGAAAATTACCAAAATTTATAGTTAAATTATGAAAATGGATAATGCCGTTAATTATGAAAATCCATATGATTTCACTTTCAATAAGGTTATATTTGGTAGGATAATTAGTAATGATATGAAATAAAATGTAATATTATTCAATAGGTTGAGAAGAAGGTTTATAATGAAATATAATGTAATAGGATAGAAGGGGAGAGTTTCACATTATATCTTATTTTATCATAATGAGTAAAAATGAGCTATTTTATTTAAGAAATTTAAAATAGAATGTAAAATAATAAATATGTATTATTTAATATACTCTCAATAATTTTTTATAATACTAATTATATTATCAATCCTAATAATATACAACAAGATAATACATTCCATTATATCAAGGATAGAATAGTCATTTATTGTTATCATACATACGTTATATTTAATTCCATTTATCTTTCAAACAATATTTTACTGAATCATTCCACCCCTCTTAAATCATAAATTTCTAATATTACATTTTATTATAAACCATTATATTTTATTACATTTTATTAAATTTCATTGAAAATCTTACGTCAAATTAATCCGAGCCTAATCTTAAACTACAGTCCATCGCGTAAGTAAGAATTAATTACCGATACGTTTGTTCCTTTTTATTTTTTGTTTTTTCTTTTCTAGAAAAAATAAAACAAATGAAATTATTATCAGAATAAAAAATGACACGAGGCGCACGTTAGCTGTGTGGCGTACACGTATGGGCTGCGGTTGTTAAAATCTTAAATCTCACTTCCTCTTCAACACACACGCACTAGTCGAGAGGCCTAAAAATAAAAAGGAAACCGTCGTGACTCGTGAGCTTAGCTATTCTCCGTCTGTCACTGAAACAAAACCAGAAATTTTCTGGTTCATAACTTGAAACGGAAATACTATTCTGTTTCTTCACATAATAATATATAATATATATATATATATATATATATAAAGACTCAAATAGGTATTTGCCAGCGAAGCTCTCCGTCGCCGACGTGCAAGGTAGCCTAACAGAACACGCACACGCAACGAATCCATTTCGTTGCAAAACTGACACACCGTGAGAAAAAGGCGCTGTCATTTTACGTCTCTATCTGTCAGTGGACTTTCCGGTTCGAATAATGGCAGATCAGTACGTGCTCGCCTGGATCTTCGCCTCCGCTGTAGCTCTGTTTGCTGTTGTCCGCCACTTGACGGCTACGAAGAGAGACCGCTGCCAGCCAGGTTCGTCTCAGCTCGTTAATAGCGTAGCCACTACCAACGGTGAATGCAGATCCGGTGACGCTTCCGACGCTGACGTAATCATCGTCGGTGCTGGTGTCGCCGGCGCCGCTCTCGCCCACACTCTGGGCAAGGTGAGCTTTTTGGATGTGTCTTATCGGTCCATTTGTCCATTTGTTGTGTTTTTGGCTTTGGTTTCCTGTATTTTTTCGGTGGCCGAACGAGTTACGTAGACTCTTTTACTTTTGTAGAGATACTTAAAAATTTTCGGAATATTGCAGCCAATTATACGGAAAAGCTAACCTGGGCGTTGTTATTATTGGCTAACATGAAGTGGTGTTCGATTTTTGCTTTGTGCACAACAATTGTGAATATATGTATACTTTTTAGAGCTACTTTCTTGTCTCTTCCTTCTTTCTTTTTCAAATTTTGTTTTCTTTTTTATGCTTTTTGTGCGACGGAGGCTCATCATTTTCGCAGATGCCAATTCCCTTGAGATTTGGATGATTTGCAGTCGATTATTAAAATTACACTTGTTTATAATTGACGGGTTAATTTGGGGGATTTCGAGTTCTTTCGGTATTTTGTTGAGAAAATTCTAGAACTGTTGAAATTAGTATTCGCGTTACATCCAACTTTTGGTTGGCCTCTACTTCTTTGTGTGGACAGCGAGCTGTAAAGAGTACTGCTTTTCAAGAGTAGCTTAGTTTGGAACTTCGTAGACTTTTCTCTTTTCTCTTTCTGGGGGGTTCTGTGTACGTACTGTCTAGCTTTTGTCATCTTGTTGAACTAGTTTATGGGGATTATTACGTTTTAATCTCATTTTAATACTTTCACATATTTAGTTTATATTTGAATGTTTTCTTTTAATTGTTAGTAAATTTGCAACTTGAGTGGGGACCAACTCCTGTAGATGGTTTTGATCTTTTGCAAAGAAGCCGTTTTGGACGGTTGATGAGAAAATAGTATATTGAAATATTAATTTTCTGTGATTGGTCAGATAAGAATGAAATGTTTCTGTTACTACGAAGTGCGGATACGGATCTTGTATGACACGATTATTGAACTCTTTCTGAAGTTGATTTTCATTCTGTTGTCCCACAATCCTAATTATTTTTGCTGCAGATTTATCGTAGTGGGCCGAGCAACTCAATATAACATCATTTTGAAGCTGTGGTCCTTGCATTTGTATTATCTTTCTGAGTTGATCATATCTGTAGAGATCTATTAAACGGAGTTATTTAATATTTGTAACAGATTCTTGTACGTTTATAATATCCAGCATAGAGAGAAGCTTACAGTGTTATATGAGTACTTATTGCTCTAATCAACAAACTGCTTTGTCCTATTGTTATTTGGGTGCTTGTACCTAAGCAAAATTCTTAGTTGATCATAGACTTTGACAGCATATCTGTTTCTATATTCAGAATGTCCCAACTGCAAATTATATCAATTGAAATTAACTTGTTTCAAAAACAGGATGGGCGTCGAGTGCTCGTTATTGAAAGAGACCTAACCGAACCTGACAGAATTGTCGGTGAACTGCTACAACCAGGAGGTTACCTAAAGTTGATTGAGTTGGGTCTTGAAGGTACGTTCAGGTCCAACATTATAGTTATATTGAGAATCTTCTAGCTACCCACGTCTAATCAAGGGATATTTGTATGTATGCAGATTGCGTTGAGGAAATTGATGCTCAAAGGGTGTTTGGTTATGCTCTTTTCAAGGATGGAAAGCATACTCAGCTCTCTTATCCATTGCAGAAGTTTCACTCTAATGTTTCAGGGAGGAGCTTTCATAATGGGCGTTTCATACAAAGAATGCGGCAAAAAGCAGCATCCCTTCCTAAGTATGTTTGCGCTTGTTGCTGCTGTACATTTGTGCTAATGTTCGTAATACTTTGAATGGTTCCACAAATCATAGGTTTACATTATTTGAATGCATAACTCAAAAAAGTTTTATGTTCTGCTGTTGTTTCCTAATGTAAATATATATTAAGTTTTTCTTCTTGTTCAGTATTCATGCTTATTATTTTACTTTCTAGTGTGCGACTGGAGCAAGGAACTGTCACTTCTCTATTAGAGGAAAAAGGAACTATCAAAGGTGTTCAGTATAAAACCAAATCAGGCCAAGAGCTAACAAAGTTTGCACCTTTGACAATTGTTTGTGATGGTTGTTTCTCAAACTTGCGCCGCTCCCTTTGTGACCCAAAGGTGAAGACTCTTGAGCTTTTTCTTATGTAGCTCTCTAGTTAGTGAGTAGTAGTGTTGTTTGTGTTATCGGTGCTGGCAAACGAGTGTGGGGTTCCAATTTCTTTGTTAGATTTCAGTTCTCAACAGCACTTTGAAACATTATATGCAGGTGGATGTGCCCTCTTGTTTTGTTGGTTTGGTTTTGGAGAATTGCGAACTTCCATATGCAAATCATGGCCATGTTATACTAGCAGATCCTTCTCCCATTCTATTCTATCCTATCAGCAGCTCAGAAGTACGCTGTCTGGTTGATGTTCCTGGTCAGAAGGTTCCATCCATTTCAAACGGAGAAATGGCAAATTATTTGAAGACTGTGGTGGCACCTCAGGTTGATATCTTTTGCCATCTACGCATTCCCATCTATTTGCTCGACCTGCCATTTGCTATGGCATTCTTCAATATAATGTTAACTGACGTCATAGAATGGGTATTGCAGGTTCCTCCAGAAATTCATGACGCTTTCGTAGCGGCTGTTGACAAAGGTAACATTAGGACAATGCCGAACAGAAGCATGCCAGCTGCACCACATCCTACCCCTGGTGCCTTGTTAATGGGTGATGCGTTCAACATGCGACATCCTCTAACAGGTGGAGGGATGACTGTGGCACTCTCAGACATTGTGGTGCTGCGAGATCTTCTAAGACCATTGCGTGACCTTCATGATGCATCTTCACTAAGCAAATATCTTGAATGTTTTTACACTTTGCGTAAGGCAAGCCGTCTTACCTATCTTTAAAATTATGCCTTCTCTTGGTACAAACATTTTATTGAGAAAATTTCGTTATTTGTTTATTCATGAAACAAAATTTTACATTCTTCGGTTAACTGAACTCATAATCTCTGATATTTCTGATGCAGCCTGTGGCATCTACCATCAACACACTCGCTGGTGCTCTGTACAAGGTCTTTTGTGCTTCACCTGATCAAGCTCGGAAGGAAATGCGTGAGGCTTGCTTTGATTATCTGAGTCTTGGTGGTCTGTGCGCAACTGGACCAATCTCTTTGCTCTCCGGGTTAAACCCTCGTCCATTGAGTTTAGTGGCACATTTCTTTGCAGTTGCGATCTATGGTGTTGGTCGCTTGTTACTGCCATTCCCTTCACCTAAACGCATCTGGATTGGAGCTAGGCTGATTTCGGTCTGTATCTCTTCTCTGTCGATACACTTCTCGTCTTGATTTCCCCCATTAATTCCACCGATCCTTTTGGAAGTTGTCTCTTTGCCAGATCCAATATTTAACCCTTCTAATTGCAGGGTGCATCAGGGATCATCTTCCCAATTATCAAGGCAGAAGGGGTTAGGCAAATGTTCTTCCCTGCAACTGTTCCAGCTTATTACAGAGCTCCTCCTGTTAAATTGTGATATGAACTTGGCAAAATACTGTCAAGCCATAAGCTATACTTTGTATTTCATCCCTTCCCTTTCTCATGGTTTACACCAAAGTTGAATGTTCTGTGATGTAACGAAGAACTGTGCAATATCGTTAATCTCTATCCTAAAAATTGAAGAAAAAGAAGAGGGGTTTTGAAAATTTCACTTGTTGCAGCCCTTATCACCGAGTTCTAAATATGTCAATTTGTTTGTCCTTTCTCGTGTAATAATGTTAAGCCCTTTTGTTCTCTAATTAACTCCTAATTCTCCCCTATCACTGAGAATCTATATAAAACTTCAACCAGAGATCTTGATATCATTTTTACAACAACTTCCACGACAGCCGACTGGTTCTTTTAAAACATTACAAGAAGTTTGCTTTCCACGACGTCTACTAATTTATTAAACCACACCTTCTGGTGTGGCTGACGGATCTTTCACTCATGGTCCAGCAAAGCTTTGTTGGATGTAGAGTACAACTTTTAGAAAGAGACGTAGATCATGAAGTACTCTGGACCTCATAACAGCCAAAAGACACCAGTTTGGGAGGTAATTTTAGGAATGGGGACGGAGCATTTGACTTGTGACATCTAAAGGCTTTCTTTTCATCCTGAAGACCCGCTGAAGGAATTCTTTTAAAAGCTCCTTTCCTTACGCCCGAATTCTAAGGAATGAGCAAAAGGGAGGTCGAGGATTGATGGTAAATACTTTAGGCTTTGTTTGTTTGGCGTGGTTCTTATTTAAGATAGTAATTTTTTTTTCTAAAATTTATATTATTTTGTTGGTTCATTTTTTTTAAGTAATTAGGAAAATAAAAAATTTCGTAATATAAAGAAAATAGTATCAACTTATTTGGATTCTAAATCTCATCACTCCTTTAATATTTAGATTACTTTTCTAAAAAATTTAATCTAAAAAATACGTCAACTAATTCAACCCTTCATTTTCTCTCAACTTTATGACAACTCTTTTATAATAATAAAGAATTTAATAATAATAATAATAAATGTAATTAATATAATTAATAAAATTAATAATGATAAGAATAATAATAAGTAAAAATTTAATAATAATAATAATAAAATAATTGATAAAATTAATAAAATTAAAATTAATAATTAGTAGAAAATTAACAATTATTATTATTATTAATACGAATATAATAATAATAATAATAATAATAATAATATATTTCATAAAATATTGTTACATATTATATAAATATCTTTACTTTTTATAAATTTATTTTCAAAAAATTATATTCCAAATTTACTTTACTCTCTTGACAACCATGAACTTATAATTTGACTTTTCCATTCAACGAAGAACACAAACGCGGTTGACTTCTCATCTCACGTGCTTCCTTTGAAATTTTGATCGAAAAAGATTCCTAAAATTAAAAAGAATTAAAAAAGTACAGTAATTTATTAATTATATTTTAATCTTAATTTTAATTTTAATTAAGTAATGTGTGATTTTTATTCTATCTTTTTTAATTAAAAAACTCTCATAACTAGGTTTTAGATATTCAATTGATATATGATGATGTAAACGTAAACTTTATAAATCATATATTTTGAATAACATTTAATTTAAGTAAATTAATTGATTAAAATCGAACGATTTTAAGTGATTAGAAATCATAAACTGTATAGTTTAAATAAGTTATCTTACAAAATAATCAAAGTGCCCAATTTAACCAACCTTAAAGGACACTTCTAAATTTATTTTGCTAATAAAGTCCCAAACTTAGAAATTTATACTTAGCAACACCATCTTACTGATAGAAAAAGGCCCCCAACTTACCTATATTAATATTATCTACTGTTTTAAAAACTAAACTGGGTCGACCCGTTTAATAGCGAAATTTTGAATAGGCTAACTTTTCAACTTGACTTTTAAATTTTTAATTTGATTTAATTTAATATTTTTTGTTATTAAAAATTGAATAATTTATTAATTAATCTGTTAATTTTTTTAAACTAATCAATTTTTATAAATCAACTAATTTTTATTTAACAGTTTCTTTTTAAAGTAAACTTTAAATTTTTTATAAAATAAGAAAACTATCTTTCAATTATTTTTTAAATTTATTCAATTTTTAACCAACTTTATAATAACCTAAATCTTTTTTCTTATAGATTTAACTTCTAGTCTGGTTTTTAAAATATAAATATTAACTCCTTACTTTGTTGTGCTAAAAAATGTAAGCAATCAGTGATATATGAGAGAACCTGTATGATGGATTGGATTGGACGTTGGGCAATGACAACTTGGCTCGGTTCTGGTTGGACAAATGGTCGACAAATGAACATCCGTTGGTGACATACGAGATGGGTGTTATTTTAGAGGACATGTTGTCCGAATCGACAAGTGCATTTGCACATTTGGATGGAAGTTGAAAATGGAACATGTTCTCTTTGCGACTAGTGTCCTCTTGAATCTCAATTTAGGGCCGCGTCTACTGTTAAGAAATGGTGCAGATGAAGTGTTTTGGAAACACTCAACTAGTGGCATGTTTTTAATTAAATCAACCTATGAAATTTTAATGGAGGAGCAAGTATATGGATGGATAATTGAGTGGGAAAACATATGGAGGTGGAAAGGTTCGAAAGGAATCAAATTATTTTTGTGGCTAGCAGCCAAGGATCGTCTTCCTACAAGATGGGAACTAGCTAGGAGGTGTGTAATACAGAATACTCGATGTACACGGTGAGAGGAGGATAGGGAGACGCTGATCCATGTATTAAAACATTGCCGCCGGGCAAAATTGATATAGAATCGATTATTACAGAGGTAATTTTGGCTCGAGTTTTTTTTCACTGCCCCTAAACGATTGGCTACAACACAATCTGGAAACAAATGTAGTATTCGGGAGAGTGGGGGATGGAAAATTTGTTTTGGAGTTACAATCTGGTAATTATAGAACTGGAGAAATAAGCAACTCTTTCAGGCTCAAGATCATATTCTAGCTGTAAAAGTTCAAGACATCTGAACCAGAGTTCATGAGATTAATATAGTTCGTGACCAAAAGTCGATTAAGCAAATATGCCTGCAACAGAACAGAGAGAGGAAATGGCAGCCTCCCATGCGTGGTTGCCTAAAGATGAGCGTGGATGGAGCTGTCAACCCAATCAACGGAGCAGCTACAGTTGGGGGACTGATGAGATATGGAGAGAAAACCTACATTTAAAACTGAATTTCTGGGAATTTACTATAGATTGCGGTTTGAATGGTGGCATGGAACAAAAAACATGGTATTGGAATCCGATTGTGAGATAATCATTAACATGGTGATACATGGAGAAAATGCTAGTGGACACACGCAGGTATTACAAAATATTAAGGAATTTCTTGACAGAGACTGGAGAGCAAGCATACAATTTGTGCCAAGAGAAATATGTGACTTTATTGCGAAACATGCTCGCAATATAACGACGAGATATCACACTATGATATCTCCTTCACTTGGGATGAGAGAGATGGTGCCGGATAGTAAGCTCCACCTTAGTGGTGAATAGTTTTCAAGTATTTGTCTCTTAACAAAAAGAAAAAAATTGCAAGCAATCACATTATAATATTAAATACTTACGAGAAACATAATATAGTGAGTAAAGGGATCAATAATTTCTTTGAGCATGCTTTAAAAAATATAGCCTAGTCTTTTTTCGAAACTCACGAATTTGAAGAGTGTTTTTTAAGAAAATTATGGTTTAAAATATTAACCAAATAAATTAAAAGCAGTTCCTTATATATATACAGATACAAGAATTTTAACAGATGAACGTATATACACATGTATATAGAATTACACAATTTTACTGGTGGATTCAATCCACGAAAATTTTACAAGTTTCTATCTTATTCAGCTAAATTTCCTCTAAGATTTGTACATCATATTTCGGCGAAAGCATTTTCCTCACTCATTAGCGACCTATCAATACAAGCAGATCAATCTGCAAATGGTAAAATCATAATACAAGATAAAAGATTTGGTGAAAAACTAAACTCAATTCAATGTAATCCAACAGTATCCACTAGGCATCCAATCATATTAGCCGGTTCAAGATCTCATATCCTTTCTTTCTCGTTTAATTGCTTCATAAGAAGCCATCACCTCTTTGAACTTCGCCTCAGCTACCTCTGTAAAAAGATAGCATTAATAGAGTGTTAGGCCACAATAGCAGTAAGACCTGATTAAAAGCAGCCAGCAACATCCAACCTTTGTTATCTTGGTTCTGATCTGGGTGAAACTCCAATGCCTTGGCCCTGAATGCTGCCTGCAATGATGAAGTTAACGTTCTTTGTATCAGACATTATCAGTAATCTATACTGAAATACGGCATCTTTATCCATAAAAAATAGTACCTTAATCTCAGTATCTGTATAAGGCGTTCCTCTGGACCTGTCTCATAAGAAGAGATCGTATCATATTAGACCACTGAAACAAAAATCTTAATTTTGAAAAAACAAATTGTAGATCAATGTTCCTGCAATAACTCAGGAAAATTGAAGGTGATATAGACACAATGGATATTGTAAATCCGGTATGAGATCATTCAGGTAATCAAACCTTGGCCAGCTAGTTTTTTGGGCTCGTGTCGCATTTGATAACATGAAGATATTAAACTTGGAGTTGGTCAAATATCTTTATTTTTATCTAATGCCTCCACTAGTAGACTTTTCATAGTTCTAGATGACGCCTTACTCTTTATCAAAATAATTTGATACCAAAGAGAGTATGAACTTCAAATTAAACTTTCCAAAATCACAATAATGGTTTCGTTTTGCCTTGAAACATATCTTATACAAACAATTGGTATTCATTGGAAAGTGTCAAGGTTTAACAGTTCTTTTTCCATATAGATCTTCGGTCCAATAGCAAACAGACCTTTTAGAATACACAAACTGAAAATGAAAATTTGCATGTCACAATTGGCTTTATACTTAACAGGAAAGAAAAGTTGATCTACACAATCATTTGATGAACCATTTGAATTAGTAATAAATATAATGTGCATCATATTCAGCAATTCAGGGCTCAAAATAGTACCTGTCAAGTCCCAAGACAGAGTAGTGATGTGATAATGGATAACTAGTACTATCTCGAGGAGTTCTTCTGAAATTGTTAGTCCTCTGATCTCTGAAAGATGTATCAGTCTTCCAATACCAATCATCTCGCTGAAAATGATGGTGAAAAGTACCCTGATCATTTTCCCTCCAGCTTTCATAACCTCTTTTGTACTTGTTCCTTTCGCGATTAAAAACACTTTGCATTCGCCTTATCCGCTCCTACAAAAATGACATGCAATCACGAAGGGATGCAAAACAATTAAGCAAAGTGCATTAAAAAATATATAAAAGACCACAAGCAAAACCCTACAGGAAATAACTTTAATGCATATCAAGACAAGGGTAAAACAATAGAACAAAAATGTTAGCAAAACCAGGAGAAATAAATGAAGTCAACTCGAAAAAAAGAAAATTTTAGATACCCCAAGCTCAGGCCAGTCTTTAGTTTAACCCTTCATTACAGTTAAGAAGTTTACGCATAGAAAAGGGTAGAATGGTGCAGAGGAAGGCGTTTAGGGTAGCGACCGAAATTGCAACCTAAGTTACATGAAATCAGCAAAAACAGATATCTCTCCTGTAATTCCTCAGGGGAAGTCATTTCTACCCTCCTCTGACGATAAGTGTTTTAACAGGTTGGTTGACCAGGTAGGAAAGTAAACACATAAGGGATGCTGACAAAATATTCCGCTCCATCTTAATTTGCAAACAGAACCACGAAAAGGCAATAAACTTGCTGGGAAAGAATGACTGTTGGAATATGAGAACTAACAATTGATTTTAAACATGCAAAAGTCTTCTGACCTGTAATTATTAGATGACAAAGTATTACACAAGGACAGAGAACTCACCACTCTCTCCATTTCTTCCTCATACTCTTCTTGCATTCGACGCTGATATCTTTTCCATGCTTCCTCCTGGAAAGTTGACCGAAAAGAACCAGCACTTCCTCCTTTCGCTGACCTGCTTAACTGTTTAGGGAAAATTACAAAGTTCGCAAGTTTCGGAAATGACAGGTAAACAAGACACCAATCAGATCACTAAACTCAGACTCAGACTTTTCCAGTTCAAGATTAATCAAAATCAACTTAAGAAAACAAAAGAAAAGCACCTACAAAATAAATTATGTTTACCTGTACGTAAAACCAATCAACAGTCCTCCGGAGTTGACCAACCTGCCATTTGGTTTAATCATCAAAACGGAGTCCCACAAAAGATAGCAAAACACAACTTAGGGACGAGTTCTGCCAAAATTATGCAAATCCCTCCTAGGAACCTCACGTCACAAGAGTCCCCAACCTAGTTCCCACAATCCCAAGCAAACTAATCACGACTTTGGATTGGGCATGCAAAACCAAGTAATAAAATCCCACAATCCGAACAGAATTAAGCTAGAGTATTGAACAACAACTCCATGAATATATGCAAAGAAACCGCATTTAACTATTAACAAGAAAATAGAAAGTAAGAGAAAATAGAGAACTGACGGCGAAAGTAGTGGCGGTGGCGCCAATGAGACCGAAGAGGAAAACGCCCCAGAGCTTCGTATCTGCTTCGTCTTTCTCTTGAGGACTGTCTGAATAGGGCCACGGTTTATCCTTATTCCGACTAACGTTTTCATCTCCCATACTTTATTTCAGTCAATAATTTCCCCCCAAAATTGAAACCATAGTTAGGGTTTGTATCAGAGTGAGAAATGGAAGGGAAAGAGAGTCTCCGGTTTACGGAAATTAGGAGAGAATGAAAATCTTTACTTGGAAATTTAATATTTGTCTACGACTTTCTAATGTTATGGTTATTTACAGAAATAGAAATCAAATGTGTTACGAGCATACGGCGTCGTCGTATTATTGTATTTGCATGTGTATGAAATTTGTAAAAGCCTAGTCCCATCAGTAATATCAGTGGCTTTTCTATCTTCTAGTTATCTTTAAACTTTTCAGAAAAAGAGATTAGTGATAATCTACAAATAATTTACTTTAATCAAGCAATTATTATCATATTCTCCTAAAGGTTTATTAAATTTGTATTTTATACTTAAATTGACAAATCAATAGGAAATTTCAATATTCGATAAAACATTTATTGGAATATTGTTTTTAATTGAACCAAAAACTTATAAACCAATTTGATGCATAAAAACAAACTAATATAAAGTAATCTAATATTGAAATATGTGATAATATCAACTTTTTAAAACATGGACTAGAAGTTAAACTTAGGGACATCAAAAAAGACCTAGCTCTGTCCAATTTTGGCCTAAGTTGACTGGGTCATGAGCGAACCATGCACCATTACTTCTAAAATGAAGTCATTTTTAAGTTTTTTATAAAAAATATGAAAGGTTGAGTTGACCCGACCTGTCCATGGTCAAGTAGGGCCACTGACCGACCCATTTTGGCCTATTGGACAATGTGCCGGACCAGGCCATGGCCCATTGACATTTCTAGTTAAACTTGTAAGTTAGAAAGTTTAAAATTTAATAGGTCAATCAATATTATATCATTATAGAACTAGCTAAAGATTGAATAACATTAAATATTTAAAATATGATTGAAAAAATTTGTCTTTATTTATCGAATAATTTAAAGTTTAATTAAAAAGACACTATTACATAATTAATTTTTATTTATAAACGCTTATTAGCTATATTATGCATTATGTATAATAATAAAAGATGACCTGAATTGAGCATCCTATATACAAGATGTGGAAAAAGGAAGTCTGCTACAAAGGTCTTTACTTACTTGAGGCATAGAAGGTGTCACAAAGGTCTACTTTGGACCCGAACTTTAACCACAAGTCGCACCCACCTTTGTGCGGCAATCCCGCTTCGATCTGCTTAAGTAAGATTCAGCTTTCTCACGTAAATGTCGTCGAACAAATTCGTTAGCCCTCGAACACCTCACGCGTACATAAGTGTTTAAGTGTTTCCCTCACACACAAAAAGAACACAAGGGTAATAGAGTAAAGAAACAAGAGCTTTTTAAATGTAGCCGAAGCTACCTCTTTCATTAACTCTCACCAAAATGTTAACAAAAGACACGAGTACCTCCTACT
>JANZXR010000002.1:3396917-3422312 GCA_027575705.1 Erythroxylum echinodendron | reverse complement strand
GCAATCTGAAGCTGATTCACTCTCAAGAGTAATAAGTTGCATCTATCAGAATATATCAAGATAGTAGGAGATAAAAGTTAACTATTAACACTACCCACAAAAAACTTAAATTTGTAAATCATTGATCCAAACGATGCAAACAGAATAATGCTCATGTTCCTGGATCAAAAACTATAAGTTAGTTCTACTTGTCAACTGCAAACAGCTTTCTTGGACAGACCAAACCAAGGAGTTGAAGACCTAAACCTTTTCTTCCTTGACTAAAAAGGCACAACAGAAGACAACAAAGGACATACATGTGAACAAGATTAGGTCATTAAATCCAAAAAGGAAAACTAGCAACCGACAGACATTAGCCATTAAAGCTTCAATGCAAGCACATATCAGTCCACTACTAAGTCAAACGGCAGCCATCAACCATTTTAATCAACGCTAAACCAAAACGTAATACATATTAAACAAACCATAACTTTCAATTGGCAGCTATTTACACCAAAATAGAGATACAAAAAAAAACTAAAAATACCATTTTCTGTTGCAATCAGATCAGAAACTTGGGTTGCTTTTGGATCCACTCCTCTAGCCTTGACTAAAGATCAGTTGATTGCAAAGCCAACAAAAAAGCTTCAAACTTTCTTTGGTTTGAGAATAAAGCCACACTAGATTAACACAGACAGAACAAAAAAGAATAACCCAGAAAAAAATCTAAAAATGGATCAAAATATAAAAAACAGAGATGCGTAAACCCTTCAACAAGCCCAAAATTCTTGGAGAAGAGAAGAAGAGAAACAGCAAGAATATATTCCATGAAGAATATATTCCACTTCCTCGACGTTTCGCCAGCCGTACGTTTCCAATCCAACGTTGGATTGGAGTCTGCAAAAGAAATTTTATATTAACTAAAAGAGTTTCTGTAGAAACTTAAATTCTATAATTATATTCTCATATATTTCATGCAATAAAATTTAAACAAACCAGCAAATTGAAGAATTAGAATATTAAATTAATTATATAGAAAATTATCACTATTTTATATTTTTAAGGGTAGAAGGCAACCTTCCTAATAATTTAAGAAATTTTATAAAATTCTTCTTATCTTTAAAATTCTACATTAAAGTCTTCTCATTTTCAATTTTTTATTAATAATTCTTCTCTTAAATTTTGTTTAAAAAATGACGGTGAAGTAAAAGAAATTTGAATATTATATGTAAATTAATTAAATGTCATGAATATGATAATTCAACTAAGTTCTTAAACCATGAATCAAAAAATTTTGACTTAAATTAATAATTTAAGATAATTATAGCAATTATTAATTTTATTCAAATATTTGATTAGTCAATTTTTTATGTCAAATTTTTTTTAGAAAATTGAAAACCCAAAAAATTCAAGAGATTTTATTTTTCAGTGTAAACGATCTCCACTGGTTAGGTAGACGTAGCTCAAAATCTGCCCATATTCGTTCCTTAGAACCGAGTTTACCCGCATCAATTGTCTAGATAAATAGACAAATATCTTTTATTTTCAGGACCGTCAGCTTCAAGTTCAACCCGCAACCTCCTGAATACATTTCCCAGTGAAGTTATTCATAATTGTAAACCTAAATGATTATAAACAAAAAACATGACCTTCAAATCCATTAATAAGGAGTTAAAGAGGCGAACCATTCATAATTTTCTACGGTAAATTCTTCTGAGAAAACTGTCCGACCAATTCTGAGAATCTTGGGATTTTCCATCTCAAAGCACCATTACTAGGATTCTCAGCTGTGTAAATTAACTCATACACAGTAGGCGGCTTGATTACTAAAACTTCAGCTCCAAAAATGCAGGAGTCATCATCAAGGTAACTATTTCTAACATCATTAAAAGCTTCGAGGGATAGTAACTTATTGAAGCCAAACATAGTTTTCAGCTCATGAAATCGCTTAACTCCCAAATCTATGAAGATGTTCTTATCAGCAATCTAGATTGTGAGTGTGTAGAAAAGCAGCATTCACGGATATATAGAACAAACATGGAAATCTAAATTTTATATGTAATACTAGAATATAAACACTGAAAAGTAATACCTTGGAAAACCAAATATCCTTTGTCAGGAAGAAGTTTTCTCGCACCAACAATCTAGGTGTAACTGGTTATCGCAAGGTGACAGAAATACTAAATTTTATCACGCTATCAACATGACGAGGCGAAGGCAGTCGAGGGTAGAATTTTTAAAAGATGAAGCAGGTACGGTGATTAAGGATGGTATGGTATTGAAAAATATGGCGAGGAGTTTTTTCACTAATCTTTACACGGAAGAGGGTGCACAACCTAATCTATTTCCTATTTGGGATAGGTTTCCTCGGATCACTACTGATGCGAGAGTTAGGCTGAGCCGACCAGTTTGACAAACTCATTTATTCATATATATTTTTCATATCATTTAGATGGGTTTTTGTCACTATAATTGGTCTTTATGCTTTATTTGATTATTATTTGAATTATTGTGCCTTACATCAAAAATTGTCGTATTTTGTTTTAACTGTGATAAATTAATTTTTGAACAATTGATGCTACTTTAATTGTAATTTTTATTGTAGGGTACTTGGAAAAAATTAGTGTTCAAACGATTAAAAAAAATAGTGTTCCAAAGCATTAAAAGAGCTAGAGAAGAGAAGCATAAAGCAAGCATCACACGACCAAAAACGATAACGTTGGACAGCAATGAAAGAGGGAAGAAACGACAGCGTCTTAAAGAGAAAGGAGAGTGGTGCGTGGGTGTGCGTGGCTTTTAGGAGAAAAAGAAACACGCAGGTTCTGGAAGAAAACAAGGAGAAAAACAACAGTAGAAGTGGAGAAGAGCAGACCCAAAACGCAACCCACGCAAGTTGATACAAAACGTTAGCGCATGGTGAGCTAGAAGAGAGCAAAATGACGCAGCTGGAGAAGAGAGAAAAATGCAACCCATGCAACGCAGAAGTGGGGAAGAGCACAGCCCACACCACATGATGCACAGCAGTGGGAAGAAAACATGGGAGTTCGTGCATGGTCTGGAAAATGGAGATAACAGCATGGGACATTAAAGAAGAGACCAGAACAACAACATGGAAGAAGTATGGGAGGCGTGTATGGTCTGGGAAAAATAAGAAGAAAACGTTATGCGTGGGTCTAGGAAGAAGAGAGCAAAAATAAGGAGACAAACAAAAGACCAAAATGACACAATAGTATGGGAGCAAGATGGACAAAAACACAACGCGCAGTATGAAGAAAAGAGGGTGCATTGGTTTTAAATAAAAAGAAGCGTGAAGAACCAAAAAGGAGCAGCACGTTGATAGCCAAGGCAGGCTGAAAATAGAGAGAACACACAGGAGAGGCTACTGAGAGGCTCTCTCAAGGGGAGCTGGCTGTGTGTGCATCATCGAGGCGTGCGTGGTGCTGGGCAACGAGGAGAGAAAAACGCAGAAATGGCTGTGTGGGTTGGCTGGAGAGGCATGAAGTCTTTGTGCATGAAGGGCTGGAGGCGTGTGTGCTGTCTAGGCTTCATTTTCGGCCCTCTACACCCAAAATTCCAAACCCTCATCTTCCACATTCCATGGTTGACCACTGTCAGAGCTTAACATTGGCAGCATCTTCAATGAATTTTCGTGGCTAGTTCATCATAATCCTTTGGTTCAATGGCAATGGCAGGAGTTTGGAATTTTATAAGGGAGTTTAAGTTTCATTTATCTTTTAATCATTTAATTATTTAGTGATTCCTAGGTCTTAGGATAGCTATTTAATTATTTGAAGTTATGTATGAATTAAGTCTTTGAGTTGGAAAATTCTGTAGATTATTGTTTAGCAATTAATGTTGTGCTAATTTTTGGTTTAATTTCATTACTTTGTTTTAGGTCAAGACTTGGTATTGAAATTTTACTGACTATTTGGTGATTATTCAAGGTGGCTTGAATGATTGGATTATTATATCAGTTGCTTGTGTTAATTCCGTTATCTGAATTGTTAAGTGAAAATTGAGCTTTAATTTTAATATACTTCATTCTATTTTACTATTCTGATGGCAATTAATAGAGTAGAATTTTGGAAAATATTTTTGTAACAATTCGAAGTGGCTAGATTGTTAGATTAAAAGTTCGACTTTAATTCTTGATTTATTTGCTTTAACTCCCATATCTATTTGAGTAATGATTAACTGTGCTATTGAACTAGAGGATTGCGTTATCATTGTTAGTTAATTGCATCTTTCTTCTTAATTTAATCAACTCATTACCATTTCATATCACTCATTTTAAATTTAAAATACCAAAAACAAATCATTTCTATTTATTTAAATTCATTACAATTTTAGTGATTATTAACTAAATCAAACCTCATTTTATAGTTTAGGTTGCATTATATTTAGTTACCTAGGAATTAAATTTCATTTTCGGCTCCTCAAAGAGAACGACCCGAAGTTGCACCATATGCAATTCTTGGTTAAATTTTGAAGTAACCCTAAGGCGACAACCGGACTAAGGTTGTTTCACCCTTAGAGAAAAACTAAACTCAATTCAATGCAATCCAGCAGTATCCACTAGGCATTTAGCCGGTTCAAGATCTCGTATCCTTTCTTTCTCGTTTAATTGCTTCATAAGAAGTCATCAACTCTTTGAACTTCGCCTCAGCTACCTCTGTAAAAAGATGTGTCATAGAGTGTTCAGCCACAACTTCTTTAGCAGTAAGACCTGATTAAAAGCAGCCAACGACATCCAACCTTTGGTATCTTGGTTCTGATCTGGGTGAAACTCCAATGCCTTGGCCCTGAATGCTGCCTGCAATGATGAAGTTAAAGTTCTTTGTATCAGACATGATCAATAATCTATACTGAAATACTGCATCTTTATCCATAAAAAACAGTACCTTAATCTCAGTATCTGTATATGGCGTTCCTCTGGACCTGTCTCATAAGAACAGATCGTATAATATTAGACCACTGAAACAAAAATCTTAATTTTGAAAAAAAAAATTGTAGATCAATGTTCCTGCAATAACTCAGGAAAATTGAAGGTTATATAGACGTAATGGATATTGTAAATCCGGTAAGAGGTCATTCAGGTAAACAAATCTTGGCCAGCTAGCTTTTTTGGGCTTGTGTCGTATTTGATAACATGATATTAAATTTCGAGGTGGTCTAATATCTTCATTTTTATCTAATGCCTCCAGTAGTAGAACTTTCATAGTTCTAGATGACGACTTAATCTTTATCAAAATAATTTGATACCAAAGAGAGTATGAACTTCAAATTAAACTTTCCAAAATCATAATGACGGTTTCGTTTTGCCTTGAAACATATCTTATACAAACAATTGGTATTCATTGGAAAGTGTCGAGGTTTAACAGTTCCTTTTCCCTATAGATCTTCAGTCCAACCGCAAACAGACCTTTTAGAATACACAAACTGAAAATGAAAATTTGCATGTCACAATGGCCTTATACTTAACAGGAAAGAAAAGTTGATCTACACAATCATTTGATGAACCATTTGAATTAGTAATAAATATAATGTGCATCATATTCAGCAATTCAGGGCTCAAAATAGTACCTGTCAAGTCCCAAGACAGAGTAGTGATGTGATAATGGATAACTAGTACTATCTCGAGGAGTTCTGAAATTGTTAGTCTTCTGATCTCTGAAAGATGTATCAGTCTTCCAATACCAATCATCTCGCTGAAAATGACGGTGAAAAGCACCCTGATCATTTTCCCTCCAGCTTTCATAACCTCTTTTGTACTTGTTCCTTTTGCGATTGAAAATACTTAGTATTCGCCTTATCCGCTCCTACAAAAATGACATGCAATCACGAAGGGATGCAAAACAATAAAGCAAAGTGCATTAAAAAATACATAAAAAACCACAAGCAAAACACTACAGGGAATAACTTTAATGCATATCAAGACAAGGGTAAAACAATGGAACAAAAATGCTAGCAAAACTCAGCGAAACCAGGAGAAATAAATGCAATCAACTCGAAAAAATGAAAATTTTAGATACCCCAAGCTCAGGCCAGTCTTTAGTTAAGAAGTTTATGCATAAAAAAGGGAGGAATGGTGCAGAGGTAGGTGTTTACGGCAGCGGCCGAAATTGCAACCTAAGTTACATGAAACCAGCAAAAACAGATATCTCTCCTGTAATTCCTCAGGGGAAGTCATTTCTACCCTCCTCTGACGATAAGTGTTTTAACAGGTAGGTTGACCAGGTAGGAAAGTAAACACGTAAGGGATGCTGACAAAATATTCCGCTCCATCTTCAACATAAATTGCAAACAGAACCACAAAAAGGCAACAAACTTGCTGGGAAAGAATGACTGTTGGAATATGAGAACTAGTAATTGATTTTAAACATGCAAAAGTCTTCCGACCTGTAATTATTAGATGACAAAGTATTACATAAGGACAGAAAACTCACCACTCTCTCCATGTCTTCCCCATACTCCTCTTGCATCCGACGCTGATATCTTTTCCATGCTTCCTCCTGGAAAGTTGACCGGAAAGAACCAGCACTTCCTCCTTTCGCTGACCTGATTAACTGTTTAGGAAAAATTACAAAGTTTGCAAGTTTCGGAAATGACAGGTAAACAAGACGCCAACCAGATCACTAAACTCAGACTCAGACTTTTCCAGTTCAAGATTACTCAAAATCAACTTAAGAAAACAAAAGAAAAGCACCTACAGAATAAATTATGTTTACCTCTGCGTAAAGCCAATCAACATTCCTCCGGAGTTGACCAACCTGCCATTTGGTTTAATCATCAAAACGGAGTCCCAAAAAAGATAGCAAAACACAACTTAGGGACGAGTTCTGCCAAAATTATGCAAATCCCTCCTAGGAACCTCACGTCACAAGAGTCTACAACCTAGTTCCCACAATCCCAAGCAAACTAATCACGCCTTTGGATTGGGCATGCAAAACCAAATAATAAAATTCTACAATCCGAACAGAATTAAGCTAAGAGTATTGAACAATAACTCCATAAATATATGCAAACAAACCGCATATATGCAAACAAACCGCATTCAACAATTAACAAGAAAATAGAAAGTAAAAGAAAACAGAGAACTGACGGCGAAAGTAGTGGCGGTGGCGCCAATGAGACCGAAGAGGAAAACGCCCCAGAGCATCGCATCTGCTTCGTCTTTCTCTTGAGGACTGTCTGGATAAGGCCACGGTTTATCCTTATTCCGACTAACATTTTCATCCCCCATACTTTACTTCAGTCAATAATTTCCCCCAAAATTGAAACCATTGTTAGGATTTGTAACAGAGTGAGAAAGGGATGGGAAGGGAAAGAGAGTCTCCGGCTTACGGAAATTAGGTGAGAGTGAAAATCTTTACTGGGAAATTTAATATTTGTCTACGACTTTCTAATGTTATGGTTATTTGCAGAAATACAAATCAAATATGTTACGAGCATACGGCGTCGTCGTATTATTTTATTTGCATGTGTTTGAAATTTATAAAAGCCTAGTCCCATCAGTAATATCAATAGCTTTTCTATCTTATAGTTATCTTTAAACTTTTCAGAAAAAGAGATCTAGGTTATACAAAAAACAGGATTAGTGATAATCTATAAAAATATAACATGTCGGGTTGGCCCAACTCACTTGTGGTCTAATCGGGCCACTGGCCGTTCGACCCTTTGGGTTACACATCATGGCCTATTAACATCTCTAATTATACTTGAAAATTAAAAAGTTTAAAATTTAATTTCAATCAATATTAGACTGTGAAAAAATTAATTAAAAATTGAATAAAATTAAATATTTAAAATTTGAATAAAAAAACTTATCTTTATTATCGAAAAATTTAAAGTTTAATTAAAAATGAGACTATTAAATAAAAATTATTTAATTAATTTTAATTTATAAATATTTATTAATTAATAAAATTTATCAAAATAAAAACTTAATCTAAAAGATGGGTAGTTCATAATTTATTACTAGTCTATTGAATTTTTTAATTATTGGATAATATTTAATATATTTTATATTTTATATAACACACTTTCGCCATGGAAATTTCAGTTGATAGCACCAGCGACAATTTTTATCACAAACACAAACAAACAAAACACTCAAAAACAGAATTTCATCAAAAATGAATCTCAAATCATCATTCGAAGCGTCTGTAATTTCAATAGCCAATAACTTGAGAGGAAGATGATAAGTTTTGTCTGAGAAAATTTACATGTATAAGAGATTCTAACAAGGCATCTTCTTCGGCTAAAAATTCGAAGAACAGAGTTAGGAGGTAAACAAAAAACCTATACAACCAAACAGGTTAATCCCTTTTTTTCTTAATGGCTTTCACGTTACAAAAATCCTGATTTCTTTGTTTGAAGGAACTAAAGCCATTTGTCTTCTCCTCCATAACCACAAGCTAGGCCTCAGGCTTCAATTGCCCTGCAGAGATCGTGAACAGTGAAGGTGAAGAACAGGAAAAAAGAAAATGAAAGATAACGACAAGATTCGTGTGTAAGGGCCTTTGCTACAATACCATTTGGCCCCACGCTGTTAACGGCAGAGGCTGAATTAAATCCCATTTGGAAAAGGTTTTGTAGCTCATTGTCTAATGCATTCTGTATAATAATAAAAGATAACCTGAATTGAGCATCATATATACAAGATGTGGACACAGGAAGTCTGCTACGAAGTTCTTTACTTACTTGAGGCATAGAAGGGAACTGCAAATTTGTGTTTGGAATAACAGTTATGTTCGGTTGAAAAACTCCTTGAGAATAAGGATTAGAATTCAACATCGGACTAAATCCCAAAAAGGATGAATTACCACTTCGTGGATGAAGCATCTAGATATGAGGCAAGGCAAGCCAAGAACATGAATAAAACAAAAACAAACATTAGACAAAGGAAAATGTTGTCTATTCTGCAGCCATCAAATTTTAACTTACATCTCTGGATAGAAGCCTCTCAAAATCAAAGTTCAGCTCCGGATTGACAGTGGCAAGTTTCATAGATAGAAACTGCAACAGGAATATATTCATTTTGTTAGGAACTTACCCTTAATTTACATTCAAAACATGTTATCAGCTAAACTATTAGAATTTTGATTGAAGCACCAAAATAGCATACCTCAACCTGCTGTTGCAACGACTGCACATAGTTGATAATCTCATCAAGCATTACTGCCTTCCCAGTGATCTTATAAAACGAGCAAACTCAGACAGTATCAGCACTTATTCTATTCATTTGATACAAAAACATTTCATTCAGACATTAGACCTCCAAAGGTACCTTATTGCATCCTGGAACAAGGTCCTGAAGCAATCTCATTCTCTCACTGATCTTTTCTCTCCTCACCTGCAATGAAACATTCTAAACTCAAATTAAAGGAAACCGTGCCGTTATCAATAGTTTATAAATTGCATCTGTAGATGTACCCTCTCTGCAAGACTGTGACTATTGGTTGCCTGACCCCTTCTTGCTCTAACGTGAATGTAGTTCTCTTTAGGTGGAGCTTCTCCACTGTTAGAATCATCCTTAGACTGCTTTGTTGCCTCTTTTCCCCGTGCATGTGTATCAGTGTAATGTTCATTTTTTGGCTTCTTCTCATCCTGTTCTGTGGATACATCACAACTCTCCCTTGCAGTGTCCTTTTGCAACTCACCTTCACCATTCTACAATCAATTCCACACCAGTTTCAGGGAGAAAACTTTACACTGACCAACAGCTACAATTTCTATGACAAACTAATCAGAACATGATAAACATAATCCAGATGTACCTTGTTGGGATCAAAACGAGAATTGGACTCCCGAACTCGTTTCCTTTTATTCGCAATGGAAGCAGCTTCTTCCAATAGCTGGAGATCACCTTGACACCTGGTGCTCGTTTCCTTGTTAAGGCCGTAATTTGGAGGGCATATACTACTGGCAATCTGACCAGACCCAGTTAGACCATAGGAACCAACCATATCAGAGAAGTTCCCACTTCCAAAACAAGGAAGTTTTGGCACCATTTCAACAAAGGTTGAATCAGATGGATAGTTTACAAGATGAGCATTATTGTTTATTCCTTGGCTTTCAACTAAAATAGAGTAAGGAGAATTTGTGAATTCACTTTGAGAAAGTATTGCCGAACCTCCAAGGTTCTCGTGCTGACCAAGTGAAACTACTTGATGATCCCAACCTGAAGCAAAGAATGGATTTGTACCCATTCCCGATGATGAGCAGTTGATAATGGGTTCAGCTCCCCTTTGAAATCCCATATCATCATTGTTACCACCAACACTACCCATTTTGTAGATTCAACAAACCCACCCCAAATGTTGAGGAACTAGCCTATACAGGAATAAGACCGAATGTGACAATGGACAAAAGGAACTACGTTAAAGAAAAAGTGGATTTGACCAAAATTAGGCAGTGTTATCTTGCAGGACTCAACAAAGAACAAGTAATGTCGACAGCTTTATAGAACTGAGAGAGGGTGCTAAAGTAAAAAGAACAACTCATAGAAGCATCCCATGGACGCAAAGTGAAAAAGATAGGTGCAGAGTGTGAAGAATAAATCTAATCGATATCAGCTATTTACCTCATCTTTCAGAAACCCTAGGATCAAGTAGAACATGCGAGGACATGATGGAAAATTGGAAATGCTTGCTACACACAAAAAAGTGAACCTTTCAGAGCATAAAGCATACTCAGGCAGAGACGTTCATTAGCTAACAACAGCTCAACGAAGAAAAAGCAGATTCGCTTTATCACTTTTTCTTGTACGAGAACTAAAAACTTGCAAGCTCTAACCGATCAACACCAACGTTATTGGAATTTGATACTGTTACAACCTCCGAGCAACAGCGAAGAAAGCAAGCAAATGGTGGGCCGAAGAAATCCCAACAAGGAAAGGACTAGTGGTTGAAGTATTGAATCAAACACCCAACATTCCAGTAACTAGGAAAAAGGAAGCTGTTTAGGCTTCTTGCAGATATTCTCAGATGGGTGTTCAGAAAAAAGGCCCGAAGGTGTCAAAATTCTAGGTCAATTATGGAAAACTGAAATCTGACAGAGCTCCAGTCACAATCTCTTGAAAAAGGTGAGCAATAGTACTCCGAAGAGCATCAAATGGCAAATGCCAGCTTAAACTTATGCGAGAAAAACCAAATTCACAACAGGAATACTTCCACAAACAGCAGAATAGGCATCAAGTTCCAACTTTAGTAGATTAGATCACAGACAATGTAGATAGATACCTAGAGAGACACTCAGAAAAAAAACACACACAAAAACTGTCCCTAAAGCAGAGAAAGAGAGAGAGATTGCTCTTTTGCTTACCTGCTCAAGCAACCAAGTTAGTATGATTTTAAAAGACAAACTAACTACTCTGACCCCCCCAACTGCTCTTGTTCCTAAATTATTACAGAACCTAATCACTTTACGTCCTGTAATTTTCTCTCTTTCCACTTTTTTGGAGAATTTTAAATTGTTTTTTGAACTTTTGTAATATTTTGGGGAGGTTCTTGTTCTTCTCTTCAACCCCAAGCTTTGCTTTGCTTCTTTGACATAATCTACTTTCCATTTCTTTTTATTATTTTTTTCAACTGACACACTTGCCAACTATACTCTATCTCTCTCTTTGCTGTTACACACTCATGTTTTTTCCTCAGTGCCAACCTACCAAACACCCCTCCCCCTTTCATTTCTTTTGAGAAGTAACACCATTATTGTGAACCTTACCTCCATCATCTTCCATGAACAACCCTCTCCATCGGATCGATATGCATAGCCCCACTAAATCATTCTTCCCAAAAATAATGCAATCGTGGGTTCCACATGCTCACCTCACACATCCCTTTCCTAGTAGGACAATTGAATGGCTGTGATTAGACAACTGACAGAAATTCCCTGATCGTTTGATCAGATGGCTTCTCTAAAATGTTTAATTAAAAGTTAAATACACTAAAATATTAAACAGAAGGAATAATGGAATCTAATCAATCAAATATTATTTTACCTTGATACAATATTTCCAGCTGTAGATGCAGTGCCTACCTGGTCAAACCAAATTTATATTTGGTCAACAACATGTCTGGTTGTGATCTTGCTGGAATATTGCAACTTTTCCCCGATTAACGGCTCAATTGTGCTTCCGAGATTATGATCCAGTGTAGGACGTCCTATTTTAGAAGGGAAATTAAAGAACGTAAGATGTCTAAATAGGCTTTGATGATAAGATTGAAAGAACTTGATATCATGTACAAAGTCAGTGGGACCCGCTCTGTGAAGTGAGAAGAATTGCAGGGTCAAAATTAGTATGTAGATAGGTTATACATTTGGGAATGGTACACCAAACTAGTCAATGTGCGTGCCCAGACAATAGTTCTTCCAGAGTACGATTTATGTGGGGCCATATTGGATGTTGACTGTTGAGTTTTTATTATTTGGAAGATCTTTTTATTAAAATTGTGTTTTAAAATTTATCTATGATAGAAAATTTTGTTACTTTTTTATAGTATTTAGCCTATTTAAATATGAAAATTTTGATTCATGAATTTTTTAATTTAGTATTTAATTTTTTGGTTTGATTTATAATAAAAATTGTATATTATTTTTTATAAATTAACTAATTTTTATTTAATAATATTTTTATTTAAACTTTAAATTTTAAGAATAATCACTTTCAATCATATTTATTCAATTTTTAACTTTAAATGTTTATTGTATTTGTTTAACTTTTGACTAATATATATGTGAATACTAAAATAATTATATAATTATTATATTAGTAAAACATAAAAATGAATTGTAACTTAATAAATAAGGTTTTTCGGTTTGCGGTGTTCGAAGAGATTCATAATATATGTAATATTTTTATATTTTTTTACTATAACTTAAATATATAAATTGGACTGATAAAAATGAAATAAAAGAGAAGTCAAACGCTTATAGAGTTTGATTCTATTGTCCAATCAGATTTATCTCAATCTTGTCAATAAGATTCTACGAAACTTAGGGAGCCGCTGATATTTGTGGCCCATTTATCTTACGGAGATGGATACCTTAGGTATATTCAAGAGAGAGTTATTCATATAGCCTAATTGGTTCAACTTGGTTTAAAATTTTTTAGGAGGTTTTAAGTTTGACTCCTACAAAGAGAAAGAGAAAGAGAAATTTTTTTATTAATGATCCTTTAACTCTTTGAGCATATTTTTTGGTAGGATCAATTATGGGCGTCTCGCTTCTAGCAGTAATATGGAAATATGGGGTTGATTAGAACCTGATGTTGAGTAACGCTAGTGACCAATTAGTATGTGACGACTCCTTGTGCGCAGAATTGTACAAGTTACGTAAAAGTCTGAAAGACCTTAAAATTTCAGATTTATCTCATCTAAAGCTCTTGAGATGGGGTCTTAAGGGCTTAGAATTAGTCCGACAAAATTAAGATACCTAATGTAAATTAAAAAAAGAAAGAAAGAGTTATTAATATTTACTGAAAATATAATATGAATATTATTTTTATGGCACATAAAATAAATCTTTTGTTTTTTAAGATTTACTTTTCTTTAAAAATTTTAAATGAATTAAGTGAATTTCTTTTAATATAATTAAAATTATAATTTTTTAAATTAAGAAGACTGACTTTACCAATTAAATCACCCCTAGAAAAGTTGAGACAAAAGTCATGAACTAATTATAATTTAACTCCAAATCTAGTAATAATCAGCGGATAAAACCAGTTAGCTAATCTATGTGTTTCATTTCATCCTCGATATGACAAATGATAATCATAAACTTTATAAGCAATCAAGATAAGTTAACCAAAAAGCAAGTTAGGGCGATCACGCGCGTGGCATGTGCCAAGGTCGATCGCGGCCCAAATGCCAATCTTTAGGTCCACAAGATGTGGTCCTGCCAAATTAGCAATGATGGGTATATACCTAAAATGAAAAAGAAAGAGGAAGAATCTCATCTCACAACGCACCCACAGGCTCGACTCTTTAAGAAAAGAAGATTAAAACATAACACAAAGCTTAACATCTCCATTCCCATGCCTCTTTCTTGCCTACTTTTACACAAAGCTTTTTGCCTCACTACTTCAGGGAAAGTAGAGGACACAATTATGTATTCCAATTACGAAGGAATCACATCATAGGTAGTTCAAAAGTCACCCAAAACTAGCCAATGAGTTTATTTTATTACATTTTTCTTAATAAATATTAAAGTAGAGGACACAATTATAAATATATATATTATAAATTAGGGTAAACAATATAGACTTGTGATCTAATTTAAGACAATTTTTAAAAAATTTATGATTTTTAAAATAATCAAAAGGATACTTTTTATTTTTTATTTTTCAAAGAAACCATTATCTTAAACTTTACTTAAAAATAAATGATAAAATATACGTAGTACGAATATTAACTATGATTAATCACATATCATTAATATGGTAACTTAACTCGACTTTTAAATATAACCTAAATTAATTTAATTTGATTTAAATTAATAATTTAAGATAATTATAATAAAATATAAATTTAAGTTAAATTTAATTATTTTAATTAAGATTTAACGAATCAGAGTTTAAAACAGAGTATTTGATGTGTTGGAACCTCCTACAATTAGAAGACAGTTAACGAGAGACTTCATGCATCATATTAGACGGTGGTCAAAGGTACATGTAATCAAACACACAAGTGGTGAGGATAATAGAATCGCATAGGAAGATTCCAATCTCGCGGAAAATCCAGTTCTTGGTCTAAGCATGCGCAGAGAAGAAGCAATGATAGCTGAAGTGGGTTTGGAAAGGAAAAGATGATAGAAAGGCTGCTGTTGTGGAAACTTAACGAGAAGAACAAAAATGATGGCTGCACCCAACTCATCTTGTCAAAATAACAATCATTCCATTCCACCTAAGAAACAGTACGTGTAGCTCGCAGATTCAGATCGGATGACACGTTTTATGTATGGTAAAGCAAACGCAATCAAGTTTTTGCCAATCATAGTCCGGATTCCGTTTTTTTCAATATTTTAAATTTTAACCGAAGCTTAAACCGATAAAATAAAATGTTTTATCGTCATAAAATTTTAAAATAAAAAATATTTAATAATTTAAATTTTAATTAATATTAAATAAAAATTTAATTAATTTATTTTGATTTATAAAAATTGATTAATTTATTAAATTGAATTATTAACTATGAAACTGATCGAATTTTAATGACAAGAGTTATCAACATAAATTAAATTAAAATTTTAAAAATTAAATTAAAAAGTATAATAATTCAAATTTTTTATGATTAAATTGATTGAATCAGTTAGATTTTTTAATAATTGATTCTTACGAACAAAACTCAAATGAATAAAAGTTTTTGTTTAATTTTTAAATAAATCGAAAAATTCAAGCTTGATGAAGTTTTATGTTAAATTGAAAAAATTTCATGTTGAATTAAAGAATTTAAAATTTGTTAATTTTTAAATATAATTTAAAACTCAATTAACTTGTATTTTATTCATTAACTTTTGATCATAATAAATTTAAAATAAAAGCTCTTATTTTAAAGGAACTAAATGTAAGCAAAGGTGTCATTCTTCTTCCTAGGAAATGAATAATCAGAGTGTGAGATTAAAAAAATAATTAGAACCCAACTTTTGTATGTATATCTAACTTCATTAGTATCACATGTTCTTAATCAAAAGCAGCAGTTTGAGGGTTTTGGTGTTAAACTGGAGGTAAATGATGCATAACCTTCTTATGATTTTATTTTTAGTAATATTTTTATTAATTTAAATTAATTTACAACGCTATGTTATAAAATAAAATATTTATTGCATTATTATAATAAAAATCATTAAAATTTAATTAAAGGAGTTAAGTAGATTTTGCCCTTTGTCATATAACGCCCCCTGGGGGATGCACGAGTTGTTGGAGGAAGGGCGTATGTGGCCAAAAGATCTTCCATTTGAATCTCCCAACTTACATTCTTTCGATCGAGTCTGTCGTATAAGGCTTGCTTAGTGTGGAATACTCGGTTGGCATGATTTGTAGACTATTGCATCAATTCAGAGGTTTACTTAATGCGCATCCAAATAATAGCATCTGTGGGTTCCTCCGTTCCAAAAAAAAAAAACTCCTAAGGAGTGGTCGAGTTGATTGAGTGGGAGAAACATGAGGCCAAAAGGTCTTGTGTTTGAATCTCTCTACCTACATTCTCTTAATCGAGCCTGATGTACATGACTTGCCTAGTGTAGAATACCCGATTGACGTGATTTGCAGACTATTGCGTCAATTCAAAAGTTTACCCAATATGCATCTAAAAGATAACAGCTGAGAATTCCTCTTTTTCAAAAATAAATGTCTAATAATTTTTACTAAAACTAATTAGCCGGTTTAAAATTGAGGATTATTATAAATTACTTAGTGGTGACAAGTAAATTAAACACGTAATTATTAAAAATCAAGTAATTTAATTTGAAGTTCAAAACTATCAATTTAGAAATTAAATTAAATTTAAACGGTTAAATTCAAATTTCAAATAATAAAAGAATTAATAGACAGTAAAATCACAAGGGAATCTTTAACTCTAAGACAGATCATATTAATTAAACTGAAAAGATAAAAAGTTTAAAGTTCAAAACAACAACAAATATTAAGCCGTAATAAAATAATTATACAATAAATATTTAATAAAATTAAAAAAATACTATCCTTATTTATTAAAGAAATTAAAGTTTAATTAAAAATGTTAATAAATAAAAATTAAATAATTAATTATAATTTATAAAAATTAGTTTATTTACAAGTTTTATTATACCTAATAATTGGATTTTGTTTCGAGGATTCGGTTCCTAGTTTTCGATACTAAACAAAACCAGCCTTATGTCCAAGGCAAAAGAGCATTGAATCTATTTTGCTTCGGCCCATCTTAACAGATCAAAACATAACTTTAATATTGACCCAAGCAACAAAACGTTTCCCAGGCCCTGTATTTTTGCTTTCGGCCCAAAGGTTGAAACGTTTACGTTTTCAAAGGGCCTAAAGTAACCAATATCACATCTCATCATCTGCCAAACCTGTATGGGCTATGGAGCCCTGCCCCTAATTCAATCCTTGTTTTTATAATTTAAACCTAATTCAAAAATCAGTTGAATTCAACACGAAATTAAAAAAATATTATTTTAATTAATGAACTAAAACATTTATAATAATCAAGATAATATCATTTTACTAAATCGTTTCAAATTAAAACTGAATTTAATCATATTTTTAATTTATTTTATTAATTTTGAGACAGATTTTACTAATATTTAATACAATATCAAAAATAACAATCGATAATTACACCTGGAACTGAATTGGTTGGGTTATTTGTTACATTTTGAAGCTGACATGAAAGCTTATACTGACCGTATATTCGAGACAGGTAATGTTCAAACAAAAGGCCACAGACCACTAAGAGGTCTCCCAAAAACGAAACAGACCCTGTAAAATCATCCAACAACATGCACTCAGTAGAAATGCGACTTTGGGGTCCCCTGTACAATCATCCATTACCATATTTCCTTGTCATGCGTCACGTACGCCTGCTCGGGCTTAGCTGCTCGACTTAATGCTCCACCAACCAAGCGATAAGACAGGGGACACCAACACATGTTGTGATCGGTTGAAAATAGATCATCACTGACAAAAGTGTTTCCCCTTTGCTTAAATGAGTTTGGACCACACATCAACACTTTAACTACATTTAGTTCTACTCCTTTCATTCGCAGATTTCTACATTTGAATGATTTGGGGCGTTTCCTGAAATGTTCCATGTCGCTTATCAGTTGCACATTTCTCTAAACAATTGGCTTATGCACATACTCCATGTCCATGGTCAAATCTAATGAGGTTTTACTATTTAATCTAATAGCTTGGAAGCTATCATGAAAAGTTACCATTCTTTAACCAGACATCGTAAAAATAAATAAAAGAAAAAGAGGATAAACATAAAAATGCATGAGAATCGGCTCTCTTATCTTCTCCGCTGGCCTAATAGTATAGGCTTACACTCTACTTTGACAACCACAGACACTTCAGGCTACGGCGGTTACGGCTGCAAAAAGGGGCAGTGTAGGGGTGGAAATGCCACATGGAGCCACCGTGAACAAAAGTGCAATTTCAATACAGCGAGAGTTCCCGACGACCAAAGATTCTAATTTGGATACGGGACGTTGACAGGTCTCCACCGGACACCCTCCGAAAAGCCTCATCCCTGAATCTGACGGCTCCGATGACATCAGAGTCAGACTCTGACCCTCCAATCTCTCGCCAAGCTAAGATCACTAGCTAAGAACGTCTGCATGTGTACGAATGCTTTGGCCAAGCCTTGTCAGCCTCTGAAGGAGAAGTCCGTTTCTTCGTTACGGAATTTTTTGACTGCCTGGTCAGTTGCCAAAGGTAAAATGTTGTAAATTGATAACCACCGGACTTTCTGTGGAGCCTGTAAAAGACCAAAGGTAAGTAACAGCGAATATCCTATGAGAAGTGAACACGATCAAATGTAATCAAAGCTTTAATTGGATGTGAACGCTTTGTCTTGAACAGACAACACAAAAAATATCGAAGAGATTTACTTGTGTAACATATACTTATTCGTGTTTGATAGGTAGGAGACAGGTTGGCGTGAGATACAAAGAGAAAACTGCATGAAGGTAGAACAGACGAGACCTGAGTAATTGCGATAATTGATGACGACGATGGCAAAGAATGGAATTTTAACAAAGAATGGAATTTTAAGTAATTGTATCATCGAATACATGAAAGTCTTAAAAATTTATCAACCAGGTGCTAGAAACAAACCACAGGTTTTGGTTCGTTTTGGTAAATAGTTTTTTTTTTTTGGGACTAAGAGGTAATTGACTATTTGATCCTATCAGATTTTCGGATAATTATGTTTGATAATTAACAGATTGAATTAGTAGATTGAACTCAATTTATCAATTTTGAAAATGTTTTTATGAATAATGTTTTATTCTAATGGCTGAAAATTAAGGAATGAAAAGATGATTATATCCAAAAGTTATTATAAATTATTCACATTATTATCTTTTATTATTACTTTCTTTTACCAAATTCTGGTGCCATAAACTTTAATAAGTTAATATGTTAAAAAAATGAACTTCAACTTAATTAATGTAGAGGAAAGAAAGTAGTAGTAGTAGTAGTAGTAGTAATAATAATAATAATAATAATAATAATAATAATAATAATAATAATAATAATAATAATAATAATAATAATAATAATAACAACTATTATTATATTTTATATTTTTAGTAGAATTATAAACTTAATTTTTACGAAATTTAATATTTAAAATTTAAATTCTTATGAAAATATTTTAAAAAAATATGATATAATATTCATTTTTTATAATTTTTTAAATCATATTTTCGTAAGTTATTTTTTAAAATCATGTTTTTATAAGTTATTTTATATATAATCAGTTAATAATTAATGCAGATCATATAAATATCTGGTCTAATCCAAATAAAAATGCATGCCATCATCGTTTTTGGGTTTGGGATCTTACAAGCACAGATGATCATATGCATGGTGAATCAGAAAGTGGTCCGAAACGTTACCAACTTGCTGGAGGTCTCCCTGTAAGAGACAGACTCCTCTTTGAAACCATCGATTTTATGTCACAGTCCCGTATCCATGTACTGGACAACTCTATTTATCTTTGGTCAGGTGTATTTATCTACCTAAGCGTAAAATCACATTGGGACCATGTTCAAGAAACCAGTTCTCGCGTATAAAATAAATACTGCTACGAATTAATGAGTACGGACCTTCCGGTCCAATTCCACGGCAATCATATGTCATATAATGATTTCTTGTAAACAACCCCCCCATTTGCTTTTCAATCTTTTTCTTCGTGAAATTGCAGTCTTTTTGACCAAAGATCCCTCCATTGTCGACCTTTTGCTTTGGAATGACATGGTTTTGTTAGCGTTAAAACCCCTTTTGATATGTGAGTCCCTTTCCTTGTCCAATCAAACCGGTGCTTAGTTTCACACATTTTGGCCTTTTTCCTTGAAAAGTAGGGATTTTTCGGTGATTGAAATCTGTAGGGCATTTGAGAAAATCCCGCAACGAAGCTTTACAAAACTTGTTTGGATCAATCTCGGGCAATGTTCTCTATTTTCAAAAGCGCGGATTTCGGTGCTTTTGATCACCGAATGTCAAAATTAAGAGAAGAAAACATCCATCCTCGTGAAACAGCTGATAATCTTTCACAACAGCTGACAATTTTCGTATTTATTTAATTATTTTATCTTTTATTATTAATCTTTATTACGTTTTGTACTACATTATTTATGGGTCTCTACCAAAAAGTCACTCAGAGATCGTGATCAGTGATGGCATTAGTACCACCCACATGCACACGGGAGGTTGCAGCGAAGAACAATGCATTATCTAGTCCTTCGAAAGCCAAAAAAAAAAGCTTTCCAGCTTCCACACAAGGACACAGAATCACTTTTGAGTTTTGAGTCTCAATTCTTTCCTTAATCCACATCAAGTTGGAATTACAAAAGTTGTAAAAGAATTTTACCATCGAAGCTTTGTCCAAGAAGAACACAAACTAAAGCCAGAGAACCAGGAATCTCTCCCACCACCTTTTACTTTTTCTTTGGAAATGAAGTGGGAATTATCTGTAACCTTTAAGATAGAAAAGGAGGGGTATTGTAATGATGGGGTAATGTAGATAAGAGGAACAGATTGGAAGAAATGAAGTGATTTTGTTGTCAAAGTGAGATCTCTTTGCATTATTGGGAAACATATGAGCTGGTTTTGTAGTTAAGTAGCACCTATAAAGGTAGAAAAAGTGGTTCAATAATTTATATGAGTACCCATTAAAATATTCCCAATATAAATTCCAAGGAATTTAATCATTACATTTTGACACCAACCCGTACTCGTTCTCTCTTCATCCCAAATGTTAGCTAAAAGGTCCATTTAACAAAAGTTGCTTACACTTGGGTCTTACAGACAGATAACTAGGTGGCCCCAATCCGACCCTGTCTTTCTCCTCCCCCTGACAACCTAAAAAGAGAACATATGATGACATTCCTACTTAGACCTGGCTTACATTAGTCTTCTCGTTGAGGAATCATGTTTCATGCAAAACTTTCACATATTCTACGACGAACTTCGTGCGCTTTCAGGTGTCATTCCAAGCTGCAAAAACTGGCAAGTGAGCCATGGAGATTGCAGCTGACCTCAATTGAGCAGATTGGAACCAAGGGGTAATGTACTTGGATGCCAACGGAGGCTTAGCAAAGAGCATTGTGGGTCCAGTTTTATCGGGGCTAGCTTCTCTCGAGCTACTTAAACTGGTGACCAGTGAAGATGGATTCGAGAAATGAGGACCTAGCTTCTCTGAATCATCCACCACTGGCTGGACAGAGTTCGTCGAATCGATACCGATAACATCTTGAACCGATACCGGCATACAACTCCAATTATTCCCTTGACTCGGGGATTTCCGTTCCAGTGAGTGCATTGGACCATTTGGCTGTTGCTGTGGTGAATGATACAATGGCAGCTTCCAGTCTGAAGCATTGCCATTGTCATTATCAACCTGTATGGATTCGCCATTGTTGATTCCCGAAGAGATGTACCCGATAGCCTCACTGACCGAGTCTGTGTCTTTGTTTCGCCTAGCAAGCTCTCCAGCTAGAAGGGTATTGCTAGCCATAATCCTCTCCACATCATATCTGGCTATGTCAAAGTTAGTCACAGCATTTGCCCCACGAAATTTGATCGCAGCAATATCATAAGCTTCTGCTGCTTCCTCCTGAGTGCCTGATATTATTGATCACGCATTTTTATGTCGGGAAAAGAAAAGCAAATCTGAACTAGCATTTCAATGATGAAAAAGTAAGGAGAATATCTATACAAGTTCAGGAACTTACTAAATGTCCCCAGATAAAGATCCTTGTTTCCTGCAACCCTGCCAATCCTTGCTTGCCATCTTCCGTGCTGGTGGTGTCTACATTCGTCGGATGAAAACATTGAAAGTTGGAACCAAATTAATTAAGAAAATCCAATTTAGTCTTTGAGTTAAACTTGTTGCATGAGAAAAAGCAAAACCTTGTTACTCCTCTATATATTGATGCTCCACGAGAGAAGCCGCTACTTTTCCTGCGACAACCAAGAAAACAAATGATTACCCCTCTAAATAGGCTCAAACTGGTTGGAAGCCGAATGATTTCCCTCACCTTCTCAGATGTGCAACGTACTCCTGGCGGCTCATGTTCTTCATTTCCTCAAGCTCATCTCTGTAATTTTCTAACTGTAAGAAAGAAAACTCAAACGTTAAGTTGAAGTGACCAAGGTACTCGATATGATGAGAACTTGCGAAGCAAAAAATGAAGTGAATGAAGAATCTTACAGGAAAGTTGATGTGCGTTGAAGGTCCCCAATACTTAAGAGCAGCAAGATCGTAAGCTCTTGCAGCTTTCTCTTCCATGTCATACCCTCCTACAGATCCAATAAAGATAGGAAACTCAAAGTCAACACTTGAAAATGGGATTTTAACATTGAAAATTTTCAGGAACGTTAAAGAGAAACCTTACCAAGATAAACTGAAAAGTCGCAAAATTTGACGGGAAGGACATCCAAAGACGTATGAACAAGACAAGCAAAACGGAACAGCAAAAGTCAGATCATGAGGACAGAGGGACCATTTAGCGGTGCAAAAGTAAAAACTTCCAAAACATAAAATGCAAAATCGTATTGTTATTGACTAGTTCACTGACCGACCTTGCCTTCCCTTCCTGGTCTGTCCCTCCTTCTTACAGCTATTATCCCATAGATGAGCTTCGAACCTCCCAGTCCATCTATGTCTAATAAAGAATTTTTTTTTAATAATATTTACTTGAACAGATGCATAGGAACACGCAAAGCAAAGAACTATTAGTGATATGAAATGAATGTGAACCAACCTGGTGACACCCCTATACTGAGATGTTCTCTGCCCAAATGTGTCAATAGATTTCCTATGAACTGGCTGCTTTTGACCCAATTTCGGAGGCCCTCTTTTTTTCGTCTCCATGGCCATAGATTCAGTGCCAGTTGGTGAGATTTGCCTTGGAGCCGTAACGCAGCTTGACTGAGAACCAGGGCTCATAGACAAGCTAAGAGACTGCAACTCCCCACAACTTAGAGTACCAGCCGCCGCGGAAGCAGACACTCCTCCATTGTCGACCATATGTTGTTCGAGTCCAGCATGAGATAAATAGTGCCTAGAAGCCCAGTTCGCGAGTTGAGTATCACTGGTTTCATCGTCCAGTGAGGTCTGATACATTCCATGGCATGTCAATCCCGTAAAGTACGGGTGAGTTTGAGCTGAAAAATGTTGTTCTTGTTGTCTAATAGTTTCATGCATGCTTAGAGAATGTGGTCTGTTCGTCTCTGTCTCTGCGGTTTGACCATAGAACATGCTGTCCAAGCTTAAAGCCATCGTTTCCCTTTCATGGCTAGCTCCATACTGGTGAGTTTCCATGGTTGCACAACCTAGAAAATCTTCTAGTTTAGGTGATGAACTTGGAACCATTCCTGAAACAATAAAGCTTTAGAGCAGTGAATCAAAAGTAAAGAACGAAGATAAGCAGAAATGTGAGCACAAAAAAATACCCTCTGATTGTGATCTCGTGAGTGCTTCCATGATACAAAGCGACCCGTCCGACTTGAGCGGCATAACAGACAAAGGAGAGTGATGAAAGCTACCATTTTCTCCAACCCCATAGGAGATTGCAGAAGGGTTGAAGTGAGAAGTGGACAGATAGAAGCTTGTTGGTACAGCACTAGAAACTGCAACAGATGTTACAGCAGGATTTTGATGATGTGCTTCATGATGATGGTGGTACCGATGATGGTGATGATGATGATGTTGGGAGTCAGAAGCAGAAGCTTCAAATTTCATGTGGGGTGTGAGTGAAAACCCCAGCCAGTTATTATTAGATCCATGATTCATATCATCCATAGATTTCATATCTCTCTCTCTTGCTTTTCTACCTATTAGAATATGCTTAGAAAGACGCCTCTATCTCTATCTATCTGCAACCCAACTCAATCATTGGAAGAAACTGAAACGAATGATACAAAAAATCTCTTACCGCCCACCTTTCATCCGAAAACAAACTATCCTAAGCAGAAAATGTTTTATGCTCTCTCAGCCCAAAATTCTTCACTCTATGCACTAATATATCATCTCCAAAGCCAAACTCTCTCTCTCTCTCTCAAGCCAACAAAACTGGTCTCTTTAAACAAAACAAAAGGAATGAAATTGAGCGACAAATGCCGGGAAGCTACCCTGCACTCCCATAGGGATCTGTGTATATGAGAGAGGACCAACCACGATCTTTTTTTCCCCCCCCTCTATATCTCTCGTACTCTTTTGCCTTTTCGCTAAAGACCCGTAATTTGCAGAAGACCCTCTTAAACCCTACTAGAAACCCAGATCATATATAACACCAAAACTGCTCTAACAACTCAGAAAAACAAAAGCCACCGTTATGCACATTATCTTCAACTCACTACCCACTTAAATAAAACAAGTCAAAAGTTACTATTATCAACCCATTTTCCTTTTTGAATTTTGTGGTGTATGTGCTGCAAAGAGATGTGGGGCAGTGGCTAAAACTGGTTAAGCTTTATTTTTCACAGTCCACAGGGTCTTAGATAGATTTGATAGGCAGCACATCTGCGCCTCCGGTCACTTCATACTGTAGTACTACACACACACACTCAACACTGCACTGCACTGCACTGCTTCTGTTCTGTTCTGAAATCTAATTTATATCAGTTGTTTTTGGTTCCAACTTAAATATGCTCCAGGGCCTCCAATTCAAAAGCATGCCCTACCAACAGGAACAAGGACACCCCATTGTGTCAGATCTCCCACTGCGGTGACCTTAGATTGGTCACAGCGACGTCATCCACCGTTGATTTAGATAGAAGATAAACTTAGGGCCACTGAGAGGGTCACCTCTGTTTTGACGTTTTCTGACTTTTTGCTTTATCCATCTGACACAATGTTATCTGTGATATTAAAGTATCCATACTTTGATCTACCCATTTGTTATAATAATAAAATTAAACATGAGGTTCTTGCTAATAAATGGAGGAAGAACAAAAAACGTGCTGATCACGTGTCAGGTTCCGCGTGATTGAACATTTTTAACAGAAATGGCCAAAGAAACAGGAAACACAAATTGCTTTTTAAAGGGCTTTTTTTATTTTTTGTGGTGTGTGGTCAACACCTGCTTCCAGACAAAAGGCGGAGAGTGGGGTTCCAAACGGACCCCATTAAAAAGGGCATTTTGTGGAAAATTATATATATATATATATATATATATATATATATATAA
>JANZXR010000002.1:3372271-3389030 GCA_027575705.1 Erythroxylum echinodendron | reverse complement strand
TGCATTATAACAAACTAAATTAACCGGGCATTATTACTACGCATTATTACTGCGCATCGCGCAGTAATACTCTGCTAGTAAAAGTAATGCATGGCTAGGAGCCCACTCAGTAAGACGTTAACGCAACCACACGTACGTACCAGAAAGAGACTAGTCGAAAAACACACGGACAGATCACATGCTTCTCGTCTACACATGTCAGAATTCAAACGTGATCGAATCATTGGTACAACAAAAAATAAAAAATTTAAATTTTTATAAATTTCGAGTAAATATTGATAATTGAATAAACTTAAATAAAACATAAAATAATTTAAAAATCGTACCTTGTTCACTTTTATGTTGAAAAATCTCTAAAAAAAATTTTCAATCGATCAATCACAAGCTGTTCAAGTGTTTAATCTTTAATGATATCCACAAGACAATTCTCAAGCTGCTTTGAGAGGAAGAATATAAAAGTGTTACTTTCTAAAAGCTCTTCCCTTTAAATAGAAAAAATCATTAGAGTCTTTTATTAAAATTAAATCTCTTTAATTATAATTATAATTAATTTAATTTTATTAAAAAATCTCATATTTGATCCCAAAGTTTCTCAAACTTTATAATTAAGTTCAACTTAATTAAATTAATTTTTCTTTCACAAATTACTCTTTGATGTGTGACCCATTAGGTTCCTAATAAATTGACAATGATTATAAATTATAATTCTAATTCGCAATTAAAATTAAATAAATTAAAACTTCTTTTAATTTATCTTTAATTCTCCAATTAAACAATTCATAATCATAAATCATAAATCATGATTGACGTCTAGCAATATATCATGATTACCAAAATATCAGGCATCTCAAAGTGATTGACTTAAGATGTCCATGCATGGCTATGAAGTATAATTTTAATCCTTTCGTCATTCAATATTCTAACTGGGCAGAATATGGATACAATGTCTAGTCTTATCATTCAATCATGTTCGTTCTTGCTAATTAGTAATTGATTTATAATTGAAATTTGAAAACACTTTTTTAAATATCAATTTACTCTGGCCAGAGAATTTCATAAATCATTACTAATCAAAAACAGTAGAATATTCTCTCTAATTAGTTTAGAGTGACGAATCCTATATTGACTTACTCAACTATCTACATATGGTTCATACTGTATCCAATTACTGTCGACTGAATTATCCTACGATGAATCATAAGTAGCATTAAAACACAGTAATTATCACACTAGATATCTTAGTAATCTTGAGTCTGGGGATCAATTATACAACTATCATTATGAGATAATCTACAAACACACAAGTAATGTTATGTTCCGAATTCTCACAATCGGGTTAGTTCAGTAAACTTATTATCTAATAAGCACTTACATGTTTGTTTATGTGTCTCTACACTTTAATTTATGAGATCAATTACTTTCTTTATAAGAAAAAAACAAATATGTGCTAGTCTAAGAATTTCATCAATGCCTTGTCTTGATGAAACTACGACTAGGAACATTTTAAGAATAATATAAAAAATGAAATTTGAATCTCATAATTATAATCGCATTGTAATTTCTAATTGTATATTAATTATTCAATGGATTTTATCTTTATGATTAATAATTAAATAATTAACAAATGCACAAAGATAAATAGTGCCTTTTATTGACTAATATTAATGTCTTACAAATAAATTTACAACCAAAATAAATTGGCTGCAAGGGTATTAACAATAAAAATTCTGTTCCTTAAACACAAAGATCTTTACATTGGATCTCCCAAATGATAATGTTGTCGTTTTTGGGTCAAAAAATGATAGGTGCATTGTGACTTGGCAGTTAGAATCTAGGATATCTTAGATTATATTTTAGCAATTGATTTTACAGGGATTTCACTAAATCTTGCAACTGCATTTTTTTCTGGTTTTTGCGTGACCATTATGGACTGTTGATGTGTGTGTTTTTGTGGGAAATTTCCATAAGTTTTTTTTGTGTGGATGAAACTCCATCATTTGCAATGTTTCGATGAAAAAACGTTTGTTTTGTTGATGATTTTTTTGCTGTTGTACGTGAGATGTTCCAGTGACGATACTGAAACTTCACAGCAGATTTTTCGGTAGACAACTTCTTATTCTTTCATTGACGAAGCTACATTGTTAAGAAAGTTGTTTTCATTCTCAAGTATATTTGTTTATATTCTTTATTATTTAAACCACTTGAGTTGCTTTATTATCATCTTTATTATTAAAAATTGTTGAGAAAAATCTCTGTTGAGGTTAGTATGAAGTGGTCATGATATTAGGTATGATTTATTTTCACGGGTAGTGAAAATAAGGAATAGTGTCAAGGGTTGAGTGAGTCAGCTCAGTGACCCCTTGTATAAAACTATTGTCGTCAGTAAAAGTAATTAAGTTGAGTGAGGGCTCCACAGAAATAGGCAAGATGTGCCGAGAACTGCGTTAACAAATTTTGAGTGTTGATTTATTATTTCATATTTGATTTTTCTGTTTTCGTATTTGTCAGAAAGCTTATAGCTGTTGTGGCTTATTCATAATTTATTTGAAACTATATCCTTAGAGATTTTCAACTGTTATCAGAGTCAGGTTCATTAAATCGGAACTTGGTAATTCAAGTTGGTACAAATTCGTGTTTCGCAAGTATGGCTACACGAGAAGGGGCATCGATCACTAGGCCTCTGTTGCTAGATAGTTTTAATTATCTTGCCTGGAGATCACGAATGAGAGTATTCATTCAAGCATGAGGAGCAAAAGCATAGAACTCAGTTTTAAATGACTAGACACATCTAATGACAACTGATAAAAAGGGAGAAACATTGCTTAAAGAACCATCTGAATGGACAGAGGCTAAAAAAGAAGAAGCACTTGATAACTCTTTAGCAATACATGTGATTTTCGGTGCTGTAGCTGATGGATGTTTCAATATGATATTAGCTTGCGAATCAACAAAAGAAGCATAGGATACATTACAAACAATACATGAGGGATCAAAATCGGTGATAACTTCAAAACTTTAAATCTTGGCTGCCATATTTAAAGAGCTTAAGATGGATGAAAGTGAAACTATCGGTGACTTTCAAGAGTGATTCCTTGATATTGCCAATGAAGCACATCAACTTAGGAAAAAGTATTCAAATATGAAACTTGTCAAAAAAACATTGAAATCATTGCCTCCTAGATTTATACTAAAAACTGTAGTCAATGAAGAAGCTCGTGAGATTAATGAGCTATCTTTTGATAAAGTAATTGGGATTTTCACAAACTTTGAAATGAACTTGTTGAGATATAATTGTGAGAAGAGCAATGGGTTGGATTTGCAATCTAAAGTTCCTAAATTCGTGAATGATTCAGGAGACGACTCCTATGAAAATGATAATATGGTGTCGCTAATAAGAAATTTAAGCAAGTGACTAAAGAAGGTGAAGAAAAATAGACTTGAGTTTAGATATAATGGTGGGAGTTCTTCCAACAATAACTTCAAACAACATGCAAAAAGCAAAGAAGATATAATGTCATGAGTGTCAAGGTTTCGGACATATGTAAGCAGAATGTGCTGACACTCTTAAAAGGAGAAAAGGGAAGTCTTACACCAGCACTTAGAGTAAAAACAAATTTAAAAGTGAGTACGACAGCAAAGAAGAAATTGTGAGTAATAGTGTTGCGTTGGTTGCTTTATACAACAGAAATTCAGTTACTTGCTTAACAACAACCAGAGAAGAAATTGATGGCAAAAACAAAGATGAATTAGTCTAAAACTCTAAGAAAAATGCAGAGGAGTTAGTCCAAAATTTTTGTTTAGACTACGATAGTGATTTAAATTACAAAACGGAAGATATTTGCAAAACTTATGAGTTAATGTATGTAAATGGGTCCAAACATGTAAGAAAAATGAGAAACTGAAGGAGGAAAATTCTACCACCTTCAAGATCTAGAGAAAAAGTTGTTATCTAAAATAGATGATCAAAATGAAACAAAGTTGAAGTTGGTGAGTATAGAAAAAGGGATAAGAGTGTTAAATTAAGGTACTGAAAAGTTGCTAAAAATTGGTAAGATTAAAGGAGATCTTCAAGAGATTGGCTATAAAGATGAATGTTCTAAAACGAATGATGAGAAAAATGATGCAGCTAAATCTGTCCAAGGAGGAAACAAAAATTTATACCTACTTGTCACTTTTGTAGGGTAAATGGGCATATAAAACTAAATTGTTACAAATGATATTTCAGATGAGTCAAAATCAAAAATCTAGACAATCTTCTATGAATTTCCAGCTGCAACCCATTTTACTTACACACACTTGGGTTAGAAAGGGTTAATTACAAGCACTAGTGGCTTTTAAATCTACGAGTCCTATTTCACATAATGGTTGGTGATTTGATAGTGGGTGCTTACATCACATGATAGGTGAAAGAAGTTACTTGACAAATTATTAAAGTTTTGTAGGTAGCCACATTATCTTTGGTGATGAAAAGAAGGCTTCGATAATTGAAAGAGGGACCCTTTGCGTTGATGGACTACCACACTTAAAAAATGTGCTTCACGTTGATGGTTTAAAAACCAACTTGGTAAGTATTAGTCAACTTTGTGATGATGGGTTATTAGTTAAATTTACTAATTATGAGTGCAAGGTGTTGAATGAACAAGGAGAGTACTTAGTAAGTAGTAGAAGATTGGCGGATAATTGCTACATGTTGCAATCTCACACATCAAAACATACATGCAAGGGAGTAAATACTAGAAACTATCCAAATTTATAGTTAGTTGCTGCTAGAAAAGAAACTGTTAAGATAGAGGACCAATTGGTTGGTTCGGAGGAAGAAACCAACAAAACAGTTGATAATAGAGATAATATGAAGACGAATAAGGCCAAGTTTGAATTTCTTCGAGGAGTACAAAGATTGTGTACTTTACCCTTTTGAAATATATAGATATTGCTTGTTAAATAAAAAAAACAAAAAAAGGGTTTGAAGGAGTTAACGTCTAGACTTTTTGAGTTTTTAATTTATGGGTTTTCTAAGGTTTAGGATTTTGATTCTACTTTTGGATTTTGATTTACGAAGTAACGTCAAGAAAATGTTGATGCTTGATTGGAGACCTCTAGGAAGATTCGGGTTTTCTGTGATATAGGTTTTTCAAGTTTTATCTTGATTTCTCCCTACATAGTGGGTTGTATGAGTTTGAGCAATATACTTTTACATGGTTTATGTGAGGAAGAGATTGATTAAGTTTGATTATGATTTAATGAATGCATTTTTGGAGTTTGATAATCTACTTGATGATTGAGTACATGAAGATAATTGGACATATAATATCAAGTATCTTTGATTATGTTCTTTATTATTTTAACCACTTGAGTTGTTTTATTATCATCTTTATTATTGAACATTGTTGAGAAAATCTTCTGTTGAAGTTAGCACGAAATGGTCGTATTATTAGGTGTAATTTACTTTCACGGGTAGTAAGGACGAGAGATAATGTCAAGGTTTGAGTGAGTCGGCTGAGTGAAGCCTTGTATACAACTATTGTCATCAATGAAAGTTATTAAGCTGGGTGAGAGCCTCGTAGACGTAGATAAGGTGTATCTAACTATGTTACCAAATTTCGGGTATTGATTTATTTATTTTGCATTTATATCAAAATTTACGGTTACTATACAGTTGCTTTATATCAAGCAACCATAGACACAGTTCAAAGCAACTGAAGCTGAACCATAACTTGTGCGAAACTAAATCCTTTCGAATTTTTGGTTAGCTCAATGTTATTAGCAACCAGACATAGAATAACTGCAGCAATTAAAAGGATATGACGATTTCAATATCTCTTTTAAGGCTATGGAGCCTAGTTTTGTGAAAGGCAACACATGTTTGCAACAATGCTAATGCATATAATTGGGACTTCACGACATGTCTTTGGGATGATTAAGCAAGATAACAGTTCAGATCTTTATCTACAAGGCTACAATGTGAAGTAGTGTCTTAATTCTTAGGGTCCGTCTTTCTAAGCTGAGCATACAAATACTTCATGGAATTTTTAATTATCGTCTGAATACAATTACACAAAACAAGACATCAACTAACTATGCACAATACGTAAATGTCTCCCCACCCCAAACATGAATAAATGTTATTGCAGTCTGTCACCCCTGAAATAGACCGCTTTTCTTATCCAATTATTCGGCTCCTTTAATAGCCAAACGCGGTCCCTTAGAAAGAATCCCTGACCTGCCTACCTTTTATAACCAAAGCTAATAATAGTATGACTTTATTAGAAATAAATAATTTACGATTTATTATCTAATATTTTCCCAAAAATAACAAGGGGAAATAAATTACAAAATTTCTAATATTTTTATTTGATTATCCAACTTTTTTAAAAAATTTAATTAAGACTCACTTCAATAGATTATCCTTATTAATATTATGGTAATTGATATAATCCAAAGAACAAAATCTAAATTGAAATTTAAAAAATCACATAATATCTTTTCTTAAATAATGTTTAAATATCAAATAAATAACTGCCTATGTATTTATTGCAAAATTATATTAATTATATTTATGGATAAAATATTAATAATCTAATTGTTAAAAATTAAGGCATTTAATTAAATAATTGACAAGGAAAATATAAAATAATATTCAAATAATATTATTGACATAAAAAAGAGTGGTGATTGCTGAAGAGGAATCGCTGGAGGTCCACCGCTTGATTGAACATCGCATCGAAAATATCAAAAGAAGAACATGGTATGGAGGTGGGCCCGAATAGACAATGGCCCGGGGGAATGGTACGAGAGAGAGTGACGCAAGTTGGGACGGTTAAGGATGTGGTGGGCCCATGAGAGGGCTGTCGGCGAACGGGAAGCCAGCTTCCTCCATCCACATATCGCTCTCTCTAAGCCCAACACAACTACCAACAAACATCATCTATCTTTGCTTATTATCATTATTATTATTTATTTATTTTACACGTATACGTGTGTGGTTTTGGTCGTACCGGTGGTGACGGTGGTATTGAAACCCATATTGTGGGCCCACGTGGCAATTTCTAGGCCACATACTCTGCTGACACGTCAATGTCAATACGGAGGAGATATGGATTGGGTTGGGTGACTTGGAGATGATGAAATAATATTCGATTGCTTTTTACTTTTTTTTTTTACTTTGCTTCCTTTATCTCTTTTCCCATCTCTCATAATTCCACCAATTATTTCCCGATGATGTAAGCAACTGAAAATTAAAGTATTATTATAAATATCTCAATATATATCCAAACAAAGATAAGATCGATTGATGCATGCACGTATTGGATTTATACATGTATATATATCATTACAAATAAAAAATGGTTAATGCAGTGTTGTCAACGAGTGATCAAGAAATTTAATTTAGTCTTATCGATGAGTTATGTTAGGCTTAATTAAATATATATTAATAATATTATTTTAAGGTTAAAATATAATATTTTTAATTATTATCCGGTGTGTTTTATTTACTGAAGTCCCTTCCGTAAACTACAGCAAAACACAGGGGGAGGCGTGGGAGAGTGAGAGCCAAATTTGACCAAACCCATGTAAGAAGACCGAGAAAAGACAGAGGGGAGGCATGCGTATAGTGTAGATTAGGAGACTAGGAGAGGATTGGTACAAGACAAGTGAGGATAGATACTTTGAGGGGTGTACGTTTGTCACGTGGCTGTGCATCTTCCGTCACGCACCCTAACGACACCATATCTTCAACCCTTTTCAACTTTAAGAAAGCAGAGATGACGAAATAAAGATCGTTATCTCGAAAACAATAATAATAATAATAATCAAAGACTTAATACGTGAAAAGTGAAATTAGGAGATTTTATCATATAAAAGTTTTGTAATCTCTACTTAAAAGAGAAATAAGTATTATATCTCAAATGTACCATAATCTTATTTTTTAAGTCATTTTGAAACAATTTTTTGGTTAGTATGAGATAAAATTAGGTATATTGGATACTTACAACGTTGAGGTCTATCTTATAGAGGGACTCAAATTAGATCAATGACCTATTTTTAGGTTCGTCGTAATTTAATTGGTTATTTTCAATTGCGTAAATTAATAGTTCAAACCGCACTCAAACTTAAAGCATTTCTTATTTTTATAGGAACTTTTGTAATAGAAATAATAATAATATCTCCAATTATAACCCCTCTGTAATGTAAACATTTAACAAAATTTTTACTAAATTGTTGTTCATATTGTCGTCGTTGTAATCTTATTTATAAGTTATAAATTATGTTTTATTTAGGTGAGAATTTAACACTTAATATATATGACTTAACCAAGTTCTTTTACTAGGATTAGGAAAGCAGATTTATTTGTCAAATTGTTGCTTCTTGAGTTGGATTTTAGATCTTCCCCTATATGCGATTTATGTTCTTTTTGGAAAAAGCTCTAACCGTGTAAACTCCGAAACGCCCTAACTTTGAAAGGAATGACTTAGAAACTCTTGATTCTGATAGCCATCAGGCAAAGAAAATTCAAACACGTAATCGAGAGGAAGATCCTCCCCCACGTGTGAAGTTGTCGTACAGTGCTGTAGTATTAGGTGATCAGATGGTGGATGACGCAGAGATAGAGAAGGCCTGGCCACGTGAAGAACCCGTTGACATTGAGGACGGAGATATAACACATATAACAGGGTCTTTTGGGGGTGGCATTGAGCTCTCCCAGACTTTTAACTTGCGTCTGGATAAGCTGTGGAAACAAGCTGGTTGACAAGTGGGCTATAAGCTGCTCTGCTCTTGCCTGAAGCTGCTGTGGAAGCCGCGTAGTCCCAGGAAGGTGGTTGACTTGGACCATGACTTCTTCCTAGTGAACTTCATTGAAGAGGTCAATTTTATCATTGTATTAACAAATGGACCCTGGGTTATTCTTGGTCACGCTTTGTTCGTCCAACGCTGGACTCCAGAATTTCGAGCAGCGCAAGGCAAAATCACAAGGACAGTAGTTTGGATAAGGTTTCCTGATTTTCCTATGTCCAGATATCATCCACAGATACTCACTGCATTGGGAAATTTAATCGGCAAGACAATTAAAATCGATGAAACCACCACGCTTACTCAACCGAGCAAATTTGCCCGGATTGCGGTAGATATAGATCTCAGTGTTCCTCTTTGCATGCAGGTGGAGCTCAATGGGGAAACATTGCAGGTGGCCTACGAGGGTCTGCTCCAGATTTATTTTCAATGTGGACTCGTGGGTCCCCATGCGGGGAATTGCACATCCAGAAGAACCATTCCGATAAGCAACCCAGAATCCCACCATGAACTGGCCGCAACAGATGTGCCAATGGAGGTTGGACAAGACAAAGCAACCAAAGAGTCATTGACGGAAAGGACAGCTGCGGGCTACGGACCTTGGATACAGGTCCACCGGAAAAATCAACGCCACCAACAAGGCACTCAACCAACACATGATTCATATTACCTAAAAGATTTTCCTTGAGCGTGAGGATCTCGCTACGAGGCGCTATCAGAATTGGAAATGCATAGAGTTTGAATTGAACAGTCGAAACATTCTTTTGCAGTTGGAACATCAGAAGGGACAGACCACAGGATGAATTCGGTATTTAACGTGGAGGCCGACAGGCCAACGTCTCCTGGGTTGCGGAACACATCAACCAGCTCACGACTCAAGCTGAAGTCCGAGAGGCGGGGAAAACTGGAGGCCCAAAAGGAAACTGGACCTATAGCCAATTGTCTTAACAAACTGATAAAGCCCGTGATGGACCGAGATACCCAAATCCAGATTTTAAACAAGTCTAAAGGAAAGCATGTGGCAGTCAGCCTAAGTTCCCATACTGATATATTCTGCGGTAGTAACGTGGCCCAGGACCTGGCTGATGCAGGGAGGGATTGCACCATGGAAGACAGCACTCGAGGACCATGAATACTGCAACGACCTCCAACACACGCTTCCCCCCTCCAAACCACCTGACATCCTGGAAGAAGGGGCGAGGATAGCAGACGATTCAACTCAGGGTGATATGGACGAGATGGAATCGCACCCTCCGGTAGGCTGCATTGACGAAGGAAGTGAAGTCCTCTAGGAACTCCAACAGCCCTAAGTGAGTGACCCTTCCTTTTGAGTTTTTTATATGTTAATATTCATATGGAATAGTCAGGGGGCGGGTGAGGCCAAATTCCTCACCATTCTACATAATTATATAAAAACCTATAAACCGAGGATGCTGGTGTTAGTGGAAACAAGAGTCATTGGATGACGAGCTTAGGTTATTATAGGAAAATTGGGATTTGATTTTTCATTCTTAGTTGAGGCCGAGGGCTATGCTGGGGGTATTTGGTTTCTATGGAATTCTGATTTTGAAGTATCTATGGTGTTAGCACACCGACAATTTATTCACACTAATATTAAGTATGGGCCCTCTAATTTTGCCTTTGCTGCTATTTACGCCAGTTCGAATTTCGTTCACCAGAAACTATTAAGGTTGTATTTGAGATGGATTATTAGTCAAGTTGTTAATTCATGGATCATCGAAGGAGATTTTAACACCAAACTGTCCAGAACTGATAAAAAGGGAGGGTCTCAACATATGCAGGCAGTGAATGCACAGTTCCTGGACTGTGTGCAATGCTGTGGGCTACATGATTTAGGGTATGTGGGGGCCAAGTACACATGGAAGAGGGGGAATGTCCAAGATTGGATGGATAGAATCTTATGCTCTTCCAAATGGCTGGAGAATTTCCCGCAGTCAACCAACATACATTTGCCTTTCTTTGATTCCAACCACAAGCCTATGTGGATTGAACTTACCAAGACTTATACGTCTGAATTGTACCAACCTGTGTTTCGATTCCAATCTGCCTGGTTAGCTCATGAAGATTTTGACAATTTTGTGGATGAAAATTGGCCCCCTAAAGTGACTAATATGAGCACCGCTTTAGGCATGCTTTCTGCTAAACTCAAGCGATGGAACAAGAGGGTTTTTGGTAATATATTCCATTGGAAGAAACATTTATTAGCTAGGTTGGAAGGAATACAAAGGGCATTGGAAGTGGACAATTCTGACTCTTTGTTGGCATTAGAGGATAGGCTCTACGATGAATAAACTCAAGTCCTTTATAAAGAGGAGATCTACTATAATCAAAAGGCCCGATGACGTGGATATCCCAGGGAGACAGGAATAATAAATACTATCAGACAATAGCCATGATTAAAAGAAGGAAACTAAGGATTGATAAGTTAATTCACTTAATTGATAACGAAGGCAATATGATTTCTGACCCTACACACTTGCATCAGCTAGCTAGGAAGTATTTTGAACAATTATTTGCCTCCGACACATATAACACTTTCAGTTTTCCCAACACTGGTGCTTTTCCCACCTTACCAGACAGGGTAGTGAAGGATCTTACCGATCTAGTCCTAGCGACCGAGGTTCATAAGGCTATGTTTGGTATAAACCCTAATAAAGCCCCGGGGGCAGATGGCTACAACTCTTCTTTTTTTCCAAAAACAATAGGGCAAGGTTGGACCAGTCGTCATAAACTTCATAAAACAAATATTCCGACACGAGAGATGGGAATCAGAGGTGAACAAAACTATTTTAGTTCTGATTCCAAAAGTACCTTCCCTGGTCTATCTCACGCAATTCCATCCTATTAGCCTCTGTTCGGTGTTATTTAAGACTCTCTTGAAAGTAATAGTGAATCGGCTGAAGCCATATCTACAGTCCTTATTGGCTCCTACCCAATGTAATTTTGTTTCGAGCAAGCACATAAAAAATAACATTATCATTGCACAAGAGGCCATCCATTTGATGAGGAGGAAACAGGGGAGGTCTGGAATTCTGGCCATCAAAGTTGATTTAGAAAAAGCATATGACCGACTCAGGTGGGATTTTATTAAAGATACATTAAGAGACAATGGTCTTCCGGCTCAACTAATCGGCTTCATTATGAAATGTATATCCACGATCTCAATGCAAATAGCTTGGAATGGCAATCTATTGCATCCATTTACTCCAGAAAGGGGTCTAAGGCAAGGAAATTTATTATCGCCTTACCTTTTCGTGTTATGTACGGAAATACTGGGGCACCTCATATCTAGTGAAGTGCGAAACAGGATAGGGAAGCCATTTCGTATGAGCAGAAATGTGCCTCCCATCACCTACCTTTTCTTTGCAGATGATCTGGTTCTGTTTGTCGAAGCATTACAAACTCAAGTTTGCATAGTCACAAGGGTTTTGGAAACCTTTTGTCAGGCTTCATGACAGAAAATTAGTAAAGAGAAAAACATAATCTTTTTCTCTAAGAATGTCAGTCGGGACAAAGCTCATATTCAGCCAGGAATTTTAGTTTAAATGCACCAATAATCTAGGCAAATATTTAGGAGTACCTTTGATTGACGAGCGTACCTCGAGGAGAACATACTACTATATATTGGATCAAACCCAGCGGGAAGCTAGCAGGATGGAGTGTTCGAGAGTTATCCCTACAGGATGCATTACATTAACACAATCAGTCATATCTTCCCTTTCCATCTACACCATGCAAATGGTGACGACTTTGCAACAAGTTAGAAAAGATAATGAGGGACTTTATTTGGGACACCAAGAATGGCAAGAAGAAACTGAACCTCGTGAAGTGGGAGACAGTCTGTAGGTCTAAACATGCAGAGGGCTTGGGCATTAAAAAAATCCGCCCTTCCAATTATACACTCCTTACTAAGTTAGGCAGGGCAGTGATTACTAAACCAAACGATTTATGGGTCCAACTATTACGTGCCAAGTATCATATCGAAGACCACTATGTTCCTCAAATTGTAGAGCGGAAAGGTGAGTCAATAATACGGAGGGGAATAACAGCTATTTGGAGATTTGTATGTCAAGGTATAAAATGGCATCTCGATAATGGCCAACAGGTTAATTTTTGGTTAAATGCCTGGGTAGGTGATTAGGGACCATTAGTATTAGTCTCGACCGTTTAACCCCCAGACAACCTATTGTCTGATATAGTCAAGGATTTGGTACAAGCGAATGGCACCTATTGCTGGACCAAATTTCAACAATACCTTCTGTCCGCTATATGCATGACAATTGCAGTAATTACGCCACCTAAAGAGGGGTTGGGCGAGGGCCAAATAGTATAGGGCCCAGAACGGAACAAAAAGTTCATGGTAGATTCAGCCTATAATATCATTGAAGACAATACAATGGAAGAAGGCAACCGGATTTGGAAATTGATATGAAAATGGCCAGGCTCCCAGCGGATCTGTTCCTTTATTTGGCTCCTGGCTAGAAGAAAACTGTTAACAAATCAACAACGCATGGCCCGTCATATTATAATGGACCCCAAGTGTCAGTTCTATCACTAAGGAGAGACTCTGCTGCATGCTGTGCGGGATTGCAGAATGGCGAAATCTCTTTGGCACCAATTCTCGTCTGAGTTTGTTGATAATTCTTCTATTCAATAGGATATCAAGACGTGGTTGTTTGTCAATCTTAGTAACCTTAAGCAAGTGCAAGGTTTTACGTGGATTCTTATATTCGGAGTCTCGTGTTGGCTCTTATGGCAGTGAAGAAACAAGAGCATATTCAAGGATGAATATAGTTGGCCCACTTTCAGCGCCAAAGGGGTCATCGAACATGTTGAGTGGATAGAAAAAGCCAGGGTCGTGACAGACAGAGCGTTTTCGACAATGGGGGTGCCATTGGGTACACCACTAGGGTAGACAAAACCGTTAGAGGGTTGGGTAAAAGTCAACACAAATGGGGCGGTGAAGCAAGGATTAGGAATTGCTACTGCTGGCGGCCTCCACAGGAACAGTACATGAAATTGGTGTGGTGGTTTCTTACAGAATATTGGCGTGTGCTCACCATTGAATGCAGAACCCTGGAGGGGTCTCTTATTAGCGTGGGACCTTGAATATCGACATGTGATGCTAGAAATGGATTCTTTGGAGGTTATCAATATCCTTTCCTCGCCCGAGCTGATGTAGGTTGATGGTACTCCTTTGATCAAAGGCATTTGAGAACTCCAAGATCGGGATTGGGACCTCCAGTTTCAGCATATTCATAAGGAAAGGAATAGGTGTGTGAACAAAATGGCACATTTAGCTTTGTTCGTAGCCCCTGGCACTCATGTTCTTCATGACATCCCTCTACAATGTATGGAGCTAGTCTACCAAGATATACAGGGAGTTTTGTGTTATAGAAGCTTACGTTAGTTTGTAATAGTTTTGTGTTATAGAAGCTTACGTTAGGGCCTGTTTGGTTAGAGGGTTTGTAGTGAAACGGAACGTAACGTAACACACTTCCATCGTTTGGTTGAGAGTTTTATAATAAAATGGAATAGAATGGGATGGAAGCAGAAGGTTTCATATTACGTTTCATTCCATTCTAAACAGGAAAAATACGAAACCTCCGATTTGGGAGGTTTAGGATGAAACATAAACTAATAAATACATACTACCTAATATACCCTCAATAAATTTTCATAATACCATTATTTCTTCTAACCCTAACCCCTTTGTATATAATTAATAATATTTTTATATTATTTCTCCTTACTCTAATAATAATATTTTTATATTATTAATAAAAATTGTATATAATTAATAATAAAATAATAAATTTTTAATAAAAATTTTATTAATAAAAATAGAAAATATATAAAAATTATTATTTAATTATTTGTATATATTTCTATATAAATAAAATATAAATAAATAATTTTTAAGTAGAAACCACATATAATAGAATAAAATTTATTAAATAATTAATAATAATAATTTTATAATTAATAATAAAATAATAAAATTTTTATTATTTTAAGATAGAAAATATGCAAAAAATTATTTATCACCGTTGTGCGTGATTTTTTTAATCGGACTTGATTTTTATTTTAAAATCATAGCGTTAAATCTTTTATAATGTTCATTTTAATATCATGGATATAATAGTCATTTATTATACATTACATTCTATTTTATCCAAATAATGTTTCACTACGTTACATTATGAACTCTTCCATCCCTCCCAAAAATTTTTTCACTATATTACATTCTATTTTATTATAAACCGTTCCATTCTGTTTCGTTTCATTTCATTTCGTTCTATTAATTAACATCTAATCATACAGGCCTTTATTTTATATGCATATTTCCTTGTATTAAGAAAAAAAAGTGTGTGGACTTTGGACAAGACACACACAAGTAGAGGACTTCCTATGCATGCGATTTTCTGTTCACTTTTGTGCCTTAAAATCCCCTTACGGCTCGCTTCACTAGTTCTCTTATAAAGCTCTAATTATTTTCTTCTGCCACTGTATCTCCCATTGTCTCTGCAATTATTTTGGCCCTGTTTGGTTGTTGGCTGATCAACCAAAAAAATAGTTGATTGACCCAAATTAGCTGGTTGACCTTATAAAAAGGCTATTTAAATTGTTTGGCAATCAGCTGGTTGGGTTGGCTGATTCAACCCAACCAGTTGAATTCGGAGAAGCTCCCCTAGAGGAGCATTTTAACTCATCAGTTGATTTATTTTACTTTAATGTCCATTTTACCCTCTTTTCACTTTACTGTTTTACGATTCATTTTTTGGTTTTCTCCGGATTCTTCTTCATGCTCTTTCCTTGCATCTCTCTCTAGAGTCTTCTTTATGCTGTGAGTTGGCTCTCTCTCTCACCGAACGATGATCAGGGTGATAGCCACTTTTAGAAATTGCAACGTCAACTTACACGAGTGTTAAAAGGTTTTTCTTCCCCTCCTCTTGAAGTGAAAAGTGAAGTTTACAATCCAGAAGTTCTAACTAGCCAGAAGCGTCAATGGGCAACCTTTCAATTACAGTACTTGGTAAGTAAAGTGAATTAGTTGCATACGAAAGCAATAGTTGTGCGTGTAGGGATGATTTCTAAAAGCACTCGATTGTGGAGCTTTTTCTTTTCAAAATTTCCTTTGCCCTATCCTACTTTGATTATTTATTTAGTGCCTGATTTCCATGTAAATTTGAATTCTTTGCTTAGTTGATAGATTGTAGCTCCTAGATTTTTGGGAAGCTAGCAATTTGTGTCGCTGCAGTAATTTCCTTTTTTCCTGGGGTTGTTGTGTTCATTTTCTTTGCATTGGATAATGTTGCAGCTTCAAATCCTAGTGTTTTCATAACATCTATAATCCGTTTTGTCTTCCTACTTTCTGATTATGTTCTTGAAGAATCTGTAAAGAATCTGTATATTTTGCATTTGCATTCATAGGACATCTTTAATCTATATCTTATGAATGCAATACCTACGTGCTGATGCTTTTAGCGATATTTGTAAATCATGGAGTGTTTGTTGATAGATTTGAAGAGATACTCAATTATACGGAATTACAGTATTTTGGATCAATCATGACATTTTATAGAATGCTCTTTTGCACTTGTATGAAATTCTTTTTCCAAATGTCAGTTTCCCAACTCTCCTTTTTCCTTGTCAAAGCAGAGACAGTCATGAACTGGAATTGTTATCATCTCCTCTTTTATGTCAAACTTGACTTTTGTATAGGTTATAACATTCTTACAATCTACTTGTTCTTCTTTGTTGCACAAGATAATTTTTTTCTTCCATGTAGTGAGCTTGCTTTTTACCTCCATTAAAATATCCCAAATATATTTTAATATCTCGAATATATCTGGATAATAGATTAGCAGTTGGTAACTTATAAATTCTAGCCTTCTATTTTATTTTTCTTATATGAAGATGTCATGGAACTACTAGAACTTATGTT
>JANZXR010000002.1:3352571-3372171 GCA_027575705.1 Erythroxylum echinodendron | reverse complement strand
GTGACTTTTGAATTGATTAAAAATATAAATTAAGAAGTTTCAAATTAAGTAAATCATCCATCTAAATTAGAAAAAAAACTAAGCCAATGAGAATATGATAAATAAGGATAATTTAATTTAAAAATAAAATGATGCTTTAGGATCATTTTTAACATATAAATAAATAACATGATTGGTTCAAATATTTTAATAAAAATTTTGTTAAATTCTATAATAATAATAATAATAATAATTGTTATATTTTAGTAAAAATTTTGTTTAATTCTATTATTATTATTATTATTATTACTATTACTATTATTATTATTATTATATGTTCTATGTTTTTATTAGATTTATAGACTTAATTTTTTTAAAATTAAATATCTAAAATCTAATTCTTATAAAAATATTCACCAAAATATTAAAATATATAATATTTATATTTTTATAATTTTTTAAAGTCATGTCTTTATAAGTCATTTTATAAATAAATAGTTAATATTAAATAACTAATTTTACCAAACATCTTTAACAAACAACTAATACAATCTGTTGATCAAATCAACTGATAAAATCAACTATTAACTACCAGCTGATTCTATCAACTATTGACAAACAACTAATACAATATGTTTATTTTACGAACGGCATCAACTTCCGCAGGGAAAAAACAGTCTGATATTCAGACTTAAAAACCATGTCGTACCCATCTTAAAATGACGCTTGCCTCTTCAGCACTACCACTCATGCATTAGTCCTTTTCTTCAATCCACTAATGTTTCACCATCTCTTCGGTTTAGAGGTTTTATAGCTGGTTTCCACATGGATTTTGGGGTGGTGGGTTTAGGCGGGTTGGTGGGTTCGGACACAAGCACTGGCGGAGTTGCAACTCTTACTAGGTCAGATCCTGATACGAAGCTGAAGTGGCACGGATCTGGGTTTCTCAAGCAAGACAGATCTGACACAAGTGAAGATGATTGGAGGAGCTCTAAACAGGCCAAAACTGAGTCAATGCTTCATCTTCAGAGAAACATGTCGCTGAAATCTAATAGTACTCTATTCGCTGATGGACAGCGACCTGAACAAATGCTAAGCTTCTCATGCTCCAAATCGGAAACTGAGAAGACATCTCAGCATGCCGCATTTCCTTACTTTCACATTACTTCTGCTTACGGTAGAAATACAGGTACTATTAAGCACATCGATTGTGGGGGAATGGTATGTCTAACAATCATTATTTGAAATGATTTTATGCCATGGTTTATTGGTTCCCTGTGGGGAAACAACGGCCTGAAGGGGGTTTCCAGGACGCTTTTAGACTATTCTCGGACATGATTTTAGCTTTTGATCACTGTTCTTTTGTGGGTCTCCTCTTCCTAACAATTTTAGGTGGCGCTCTGTCAACCACACGTTCTAGGATTATAGACAAGATGTTATTGCTTGTTTGGATTTTGATTATGGGGAATGGTGGAAGTCCATATCTAGGAGTGGTCTTAGTTAGAAAGTCTTGTCAATAACAAGGAGAGAAAAAAGTTTCATTTTCTCTCAACAAGTCTATCCTCGTGTTTTGAGATGACTAGTTTCTGTTACTAATCAAGCGTAGGATCTTCATTGACCAAACAAGAAAGATCTTTGATGCCAAAATTTGAAGAAAAAGCACAAGTCCTTTACTGGGTTACCTACCCTGTATGGAAGATAAACAAGTTGTCACTATTGCTTCTCCTCGAAACATTGTAGGGAAGTTTTTTTTTTGGGCATTTAATGACTTCCTTTTTATATTTCTATTTATCCGTTTCCTTCTCGGAGAAAAGCTTTTATTACAGTTTGTACAAATATGCCTCGAAACATCTGTTTCTTTGTTTCTGCAATTTCACTTTTTCTCTTGCTTTTTATCCTCTCTTAGGATACAACAGTGGAAGCTTTAGTAGTGCTGGAAGTATGCACGGGGATTTTTCAGATGCAAAAGGGCCATTTACTCAGTCACAGTGGATGGAACTTGAACGTCAGGCCTTGATCTACAAATACTTAACTTCAAATGTGCCTGTACCTTCCCATCTGCTTATTCCTATAAGGAAAGCTGTTGATTCTGCAGGATTCAACAGCTTTCCAGGAGGATTTCTTAGACCCAGTACTTGTAAGAAGTTTTCTGTGCACAATATTTTCTTGATTTTGTTCAGTCAAATTTCTCCTGAGAGCTGATGCATTTATATGTGATTCTTACCCTTTTCCTTTTTAAGTATTCTACCGTCTTATGCAGACTTGCATTATACAAACGGCAATCTTTATGTGACTTGGAATGATTAGGCAGATGCATAAAGATTGATACTTTGGCTATGCATAATAAATGGTTTACCATACTTATGTGTGACTTGGAATTGCAGTACAATGGGGCAGCTTCCAACTGGGATTCTCGAGCAACACCGATCCAGAGCCAGGACGGTGTCGTAGAACAGATGGAAAGAAATGGCGGTGCTCGAGAGACGCTGTTGCTGACCAAAAGTACTGCGAGCGGCATACGAACAGAGGCCGCCATCGTTCAAGAAAGCCTGTGGAAGGTCAAACTGGCCATTCAAACGCTACCACCACCACCACAACCACCTCCTCCGGTGCAAAGTCGATAGTTACGGCTTCGCCCCCATCTGCAGTGGTGGTTGGTCACCGAAGCAGCAGCGGCGGCACAACAAATAGCGTCACCATTGCACAGCATCAGTTGCAGACTACTAGTTCGTCTAATCTTTTTTCTACTAATACCGTCGGAAGGTAAATGGAATAGGAATTCAGAAGTCAAAAGTACTTATGTAGCATTTTATGTTGGTTTGTGATAGATATTTATTTGTTTTTCTTCAATATTCTTGGGCAGAGAACTTTATGATAGATGTTTAATTGTCCATTAACCTTTTTTTTTTCTAATATCAGGAAATGCATTACTGACGGACTTGGTACCTTTGATTCCCTCAACCATCAACATAAGAGCTCCTTCCTGATGAATGGTAGAAACTATGGAGCTTCCCAGAACCTGAGTGACCAGGAAACTGCTTCACAACGTTCTCTTCGACAATTCATGAACGATTGGCCGAAAAACCAGTCTGATCGCTCAATTGGTTCTTGGCCCGAACTTGATATTCAATCCGATAGAACTCAGTTGTCGATTTCAATTCCCATGGCTTCGTCAGACTGGATGTTTTCGACTTCGTCATCGAACAGTGAGGGCACTACCCTCTCTGGTCTAAGGTCATCTTGCGAACTGGATCCAATACAAATGGGACTTGAAGTTGGTACTGTACCAAACGAACCAAACCAAAGACAAGCAAGTTGGATTCCCATCGTATGGGAGACTTCGATGGGCGGTCCCCTCGGCGAGGTTTTGCATACTACTAATAATGGTTCAGCAGAGTGCAAGAGTTCATCAGCACTCAATCTCATGTTGGAGGGATGGGGCAGTAGTCCTAGGTTAAATTCTTCGCCAACTGGGGTCTTACAGAAGGCATCGTTTGGTTCGCTTTCAAACAGTAGTATAGGACACAGCCCTGGAGCGGATAACAGGAACAGTGAAGGTGCTAGTTCGTGCGATGAGCTCGACAAGGCTCAAGTTTCACTTGCCTGTCCTGTAACTTTTTAACCTTTTGAAATGTGTCATGAAAGGAGAAGAGGTGATAAATGAGTTGTATGCTAAGCTCAGCAATTTCCTTAAGAGATTTTGATGAGATGTTTCATTTTGTATTTCCAGGTTTATATATAGTATTATGTAACTCCCCTGTTTCCGGATTGTATGCAAAATGGAAGAATGAACATAACTAACAGCAAGGCAGATAATTTTCGAACTCGTCTTCTGGAAATTATGGGTTGGAAGTAACATAACTAAAACTTGTTCGTTGTTCTGGAAATTATGGTTGGAAGTAACATAACGATTTGCCTGAGGAGTGAAGTCCAGTTCTTTTCTCGAACATAAGAGCAAGTAACTAGCCTGACTATAAATTGGAGTACAAAGTATAAACCAATTTTGAAGAAATCCCATTAGAGGGAAAAAAACTAAATAATACAGAGAATATGGAGGTGTGCGTAACCCAAAATCCATAGAAGTGCTGCTTCCATCAGATTAGGGCTTTAAACACCACCAAGTAAATTTAGGAGTTGAACTAATGCAATGCAATTACAGGCTAATTGTTTGCCTCGTCAATCAAAAACAACTCCTGAAAAATGTTCTCACATTGACATCAAGACCACCGTGCCAGTAATCTCAAGCCAAGCAATTTCAAAGCTAAATGAAGAGAAGAAAGTAAAAACAAGAACAAACAACAAAACCATGAGATTTTCCAAGAGGATGGTGCTCATATTCTATGGGTGTATAAGAGTCTGTCATGCCATGGCGATAGCATTCAGAACGAGGAATTTTCTTATAATCATCGCAGCCAACCCTCTATTTAAAGTACCAACATACCCAAATATCATTTCTTGGTTAGATCACCCATCCCATAATCCATCAATATAAATGTATGCATAAATACAGACATGTTATTGACACAAGGACGGAGCAGAACCGATCGAAGAGCAATAGAATAGCAAAGAGATGATCTTTTCCAACCTTGTGTATGGCGGCGAATCTTCTGCGGAGTTCCAGCCTACGTTTGGCGCTTAAATACACTAAAAGAGAGATCCTCTCCTTATCAAAACCCTAACCCCTAGTTTCGCGATCACGAATCTACGGAATGACCGTAGTTCTAATCCAGCCCATTTTAAGCTGCATTATTGAATGGATCAGACGTTTCATGGATCCAACTTAACCAAACCAACAAACAACAGTATCACCCTATTGAAGAGGAATCATATCCTCGTTTTCAGTTTGTCTGAATTTAATTTTATAATTTAGTTTATTAAATAAACAATTTATAGCATTAGGATTTTATCAAAAAGGTTTATTAGAATAATACATTTATTTCAATTTCATCTTTCTTAATTCATGTTTTAATTATCTATTAAATAATTAAAATTATGAAAAATACGTTGATAACATCTTTTAAAATATGATATTAATAAAATTTCATTTTTATGTACTGAATAAATTATTAAATATAATATATAATTTATTAAATAACTTTATTCTTCAATAATTATATTTTTTTCAAATTGAAATGCATTATAATTTGGTTATCTTCTTTAAAAAGAATTATTAAAAAAAAGAATATACATATTTGTTTATTTCACTTGAGATTGAATCGAAGGGCATCTTGGGCCAAGCCCCAAACGGGTGGGTAATAAAATCCGATCCGGACCTCTACCATAAAAGGCATTTAATTCAAGAGCTACGACGGTACGACCTGTTCGGTGTTCTCTCCTAATATTCATATACAAACAAGCGAACATCAATACTGTTTGGTTAATTTTCCCCCAAAGACAAAGAGGTTAAAAAAAAAACCTGTTTGCTTCTTAAACCCTAAACATCGAGAACTGGCTCTGAGAGATCTTAGCTATTTCCTTTCGAAACTGTTTACTCAAGTCGGTTACTTCTCTGCCGTTATTGTAAGTAAAACTGTACCTTCAATTCGTTCCTCTTCTATTGATTTTGGTGCCTCTAGGTAAATTACAAGCTAGAATTGGAAAAATCGATTGAACAATTTAATTTCTATTTTCTGAATCTCTAAGAGCTTGTTTGCTTGTTTCTCGCTGTGAATAATTTCCACATTTTTAAAAAAATCCTTTCCAGTTTGTCTCAATATTTTTGAATATATGTTTTTGATTAAACACAAAAAACTGGTGTCTAGTTGTTTTTTGGTATATTTCTTCTTTTATTCATTGTGAACAATCTTGAATTAGCGACCAGTACTTGAATTTGTGAAATGAACACGTGCTTTTCAACGGGCATTCAATATATTGGCGCTTAATTTCCTCTATGTCTAGCTTCGTTGTGAACGAGTTTCTCTACTTTCCGGCTGGCTAATGGCTATTTCAGCCATTTACAACTTATATAGTATGTTTTGATGGGTTGACTATGTGTATTGTTATGAACATTTGTCTATCTAGGAAACTGTTTAATTGGATGAATATAATTTGTAATTGGAGCATTTATGTGCTTGCAACCAACAGGCCGCTAAGGTTTTGCGGACACGTGCCGTGTTGCTGAGTTTCGGTTAGAAGTGTTACTAGTTTCTATGAGAAGTTATTGGTAGTGCTGTGCTAATCCTTGTAGCTGTCAGAAGCTTTACTAATGTGCTGGAATGGCCAGTAATTCTCAATCATCTGGTGGACAGGTAGAACCCTGATCTGATTGGAATCCTAGTCTAACAAATTAAATCTATTCGAGATCCAATTGGCTATGGTTTACTTTGCTGCCGTGTTGACATAGTTACTCCCAGCAGAAAATTTTCTTCTTTTTAGACTTCTCATCTCTCTTCATTCCCACTGGCCAAGGTCGTTCTTTTTTGTGTAGTTATTTATATTATGCCTGTTAAATGTTCTGCAAGGAAATAATGCTTAATTTTTCCTATTAATTCTCCTCTCTCTCTAGCCACCTTGGCCACCTGCAGTTGGATCCTTGGGTCCCCCAAGTTTTGCTTCACCCTTACCTATGCAAGTAATTTCTTCTACTGTGGTGACTTCTTTTGTTTGGAACTTGTTCACAATCTTGTCTTTACTACTTTATACATGACCTTGCAGTTTCGGCCGATGGTTCCAACACAGCAGGGACAGCCATTCATTCCCACAGGTTCTCAGCAGTTTCGGCCTGGTGGGCAACCCATTCCTACTTCTAATGTTGGGATGCAATCTGGTCAAAATCAACAGTTGCAATTCTCTCAGCCAATGCAGCATCTACCACCATGGTCAAGTCAGCCTGGTGTTGCTACATCTTCATCTCAGGCTATGCCTATGCCGTATGGTCAACCAAATAGACCTCTTACATCTGGCTCACCACAGTCACAGCCAACGGCTCCTCATATGGGAGCATCTGGAATTCCTCACTCTTCCGCTTATGCTGTAAGATATTACTTGCGAATTCTTTCTCAAATTGTCTTGCTGATTTAGTTAACTACTTTTTGCATTACTTACATTTTTTGTTTCAGTACGTACCATCCAATTTTGCGCAGCCACAAAACAGTGCCAATACATTTTCACAATTCCAGCCTATGTCACAATCGCATGCCCCTGTTGTACCTGTAGGGGGACAAACTTGGCTGTCATCTGGAGGTCACAGTTCATCATTGGCTGTGCCTGTTCAACCTGGCGGACAGCAGCCTCCTCTATCTTTTTCAGATTCAGTAAGTGTTCATTCATCTTCTTTTCTTCTAATCGGAGGGTGTATGTTTTCCATGGTTCAATGTCAATATACTTTGTATTCGTTTGGAGTGGTGTTGAAGATGCTTGGAAATTTTCCTCTAAAAAAATTAATTGTTATCTTAATTGTTTTTAGTGAAGGACTGTCCGTCATTAGTTTGCTATCTGCATATTTAAATTTGTTGGATAGAAAGTGATCAAGCCCTTTTACTCGACATATGCAATGTGCTTATTGAAATAGTATGAGGTGTATTCTTGAGCTTTTCAGGAAGTTAACTTGTAAGTTGTCCATATGTTGTTGCTTTGTGAAGTGAAACCATTCTGTCAGTATGTTTAGAGTCCTTTATGCTCCTTTATAATTGTTTCTTTTATTTTTTCTGTCTACCACAGGCTGTTATAATTTGCTTTTCTCGAGCAATTAATTTTCTCTAATGGCAAATGCAGTTACATATATTCATCAACAATGGCTTAGATTTTCTTCAGGGGGCAATTATTTTTGCTTCTGCTTCTCTATGCATCATTTTCTTTGCTATTTTTACCTCTGATCATCTAGTTATGTATTTAAACTCTTATTCCTTTTGCGACTACAGACAGCAAACATTCCAAATCTATCTCAGCAATCTTCATCTGACTGGCAAGAGCATACAGCTGCCGATGGGAGGAGGTATGCATTTGTTGGAGGTGTCATCATCTGTTTTTTAAGATCTTTATCCTATCATATTATCCTTTTGGTTCAGTAGTTGTTCTTTTCATGTTAATCTTCCACTTGTGGTTATACGAATACCATTGAAAACATTCATGTTCTGTATGTTGCAATATCTGACATCTTTTGTATAAATTATTTTGCTAGATATTATTACAACAAGAAAACAAACCAGTCTAGTTGGGAGAAGCCCTTTGAATTGATGACACCAATTGAGGTTAGTCATTATCCATGAGTTCATTCTTCTCAAAGTCTACATGCTGTGCCCCTGCTAATTGCCTTACGTGCTCTTTTGACATATCTTGTTGTTTGTTCAGAACAATGTTCCCTTTTTGTGGTTGTAATAATATAGTCATTCCTTAATTGATCGACACTGTTTTATTTGAATTCTACTTTTCTTTGCATGTTTGTTTTACTGGTCTGTAGCTGTCATGGCAAGTGTGGAGAAATTTAACGACTGGTCTATATGCTCATTGTGAAGGCGGGCTTTCACTTTCTCGAGGCAGGCAAAATTTTGTTATTTCCTTTTTCTTTGTCATGTTGGGAAAGCTTTTATGTGGCTTTGGCTTATTGACATGTTTAACCAACATGAATAACAACTGCCTTATTTTTCTCATTATTTCCTAATGAAGTTTTAGAATGAGAATGGAATGTGGTTGCTTATGATTGATATTAGATTAGTATCAAAGAGATTACATATCTTGAATGACATATAGCTTAGCATTATGTCTAATTCCATTTGTCATTTACTCCCAAGTTACTATCTGTCAGTTGCTTTGTGGAGCATTGTGTTCACTTGTCTTGCTGCTATCCTACTCTGTCCATCCGGATTTTCCCGGTGTTCAACTTTAATCAACTCATTGGTGTTTCAGTTTCCTGTTTGATTATTGTTTAGGCTTGTTATCCAGGAACTTGTTCAGAAATACTGTAATGAAAGGAACATAGGAGTTTGTCGCTAGGTATTCGACCAAATAGAATGGTCCCGTTCTGATAGAACCTATGACTAAAATACCCCTAGAGGATTCTATTCAAGAAATAGCTTTGCATGCTTCGGTTCTTTTGCCTGACCTCTTTGATGGTTATTGATCACCAGAAGAGAGCTGCTTGTGTTTCATTCATCCTTTTCCGTTCGTAACTGTTCCTTAACAGAATCAAGCTTTGTTTCCTGGTATTGTCGTTTGCATTATTCATGTTGAGGCCCTTTGGTGGTTAACCCTTTTTTTGTGTGGCTGAACAAAGGTTATCTGGCATATACTTTATGAGATTTACGTGTTGCAACTATTTTCAAGTGGTTTGTATTTTAACCTTACATGTTTCACATTATTTTTCTGCTCTATTTCTATCACATTTGAAATATTTGTGCCAGTTATGGCTTGTAGTGGATATGCTCCAAAGTATGTTCAAAATGAATCAAATAATTGGCAACCATTGCTAATTTGCAGTATATTTTAAGCTATTTTGAGGTAGCAGAATTCATCATTCTTTTATCTGAGATATTTTTTCATTACCTTTTTAGCACACATATAGCTGTGATATTTATAATTTGTATTCTTGACATTTCACTCTCTCCTAATATGAATATGTGATTTTGCCTGTGGGATTGTCACACATCTTGAATAAACAAATTTATCTTGTTTCTTTCCAGTTATATTGTAATTTTAGGTAAATATGCTAACAGTGTATCCTTTGTTATTTCTCTTACTATTAAGATTCTTTACTTGACAATTAATGTTATTTTGGCAGAGAGCTGATGCATCTACTGTCTGGAAGGAATTCACAACTCCAGAGGGGAAGAAGTGTGTTTACTTCTCTATTACTCAACTTTTATGATAAATATTTTATCAGGATGGGTTTTGAATCTTTTGTTTTTACAGAAATGTAACTTAATTGTGGATGCCTTATGCAGGTATTACTATAACAAGGTTACAAAGCAATCTAAATGGTCGATGCCTGATGAACTCAAGGTATAAAAGTGTTCTCTGATAGTTTCCTCTTCTGTCCTGCTGAATTCTGATTTAAACTCTTCATTGCTTGTTTCCAGTTAGCTCGTGAGCAAGCTCAACAAACAGTTGTTCAGGCAAATCAAGCAGTGACAGATGTTACTTCTCAAGTCCCGCCAACTGCTGCTGCCACGGTGGAGGATGCTTCTAACACAAATGTTTCAGTTGCCTCTGGTCCATCTGCGCCACTGGCTGGAGTAGCTTCAAATTCAGTTTCATTGACACCTGTGGTACCTGTTGCTGATTCTTCCTCTATGGTATTTACAGAATCAGCAAATATTGCTGTTACAAGTTCTATACCAACAAGCACTGCTAGCGTCCAACCGCCTGCTGCCACGACAGCTTTGCCAACCTCTGTTTCAGGGAGTACTGTGGTTCCTAGTCCGTCATCCAATGCTCAGGCAACATCATTGTATGAATCCTTGTCCTTTTTATATTGTGAAGATGTCTGCAGTTTGGATGTCCTGTCTTTTGATTGTTGCCTTGCATTTCTTGAAAAATTTGCAGGAGTGGCTTTGACAATATAGCAATCCATGGCGGTGGAAGTTCTGGGGACGGATCATTCAATCAGGATCTTGAGGTTTTAACTTGACATTCTGACTTAAAGTTGTTAATTGGGAATGAATATTTGCTCAAATTAAATGAACATAAATGCTATTTCGTACTGTGGAGAACAAGGAGGAGATATGTGTATCTTGGTTTGATCATCCACAGTTGCATATACCTACAAGCTAATGCTCTTCTTTCACAAGTCTTGTGAGAGAAATGATCAATTTTAATTTGATGCGTTGAATGTGTTGCTTGCAGGAAGCAAGAAAAGGAACTGTTGATGCAGGCAAAACTAATTTGGCCTCGTTGGAGGAGAAGACCTCAGATGATGAACCTTTAGTATTTGCCAATAAACAGGTATTATAGAATCAATTTTCAACCAACACTCACCCTGACCCATAAAAAGAGTGGTGCCATAATTTTTTTTCCATGCTGGAAAACTGTGGTCAGTGCTGTCCATAAATGTCATTTTTATTATCTTTGTTTGTTTCTTAATTATGCTATTCATATCTTCAGGAGGCAAAAAACGCATTCAGAGCTCTTCTTGAATCTGTAAATGTTCAGTCTGATTGGACTTGGGAACAGGTAACATGATTTTTTTTCGTTCTTGCTATTTATGTCCTTATTGAATGACTATTTATTGATGTTACAATCTTATATTAGACAATGAAAGAGATCATTAATGACAAACGATTTGGTGCACTGAAAACACCTGGAGAACGGAAGCAAGCATTTAATGCGGTAAACATATTTCAAGGAATTTGTTGTGCGGTCATTTAATGTAGTGCTTAGGTACTGATTTAAATTTCTTCATCTCTGGTGTTTAAGTACTTGGGTCATAGGAAAAAGATAGAGGCTGAGGAGAGGAGAATGAGGCAGAAAAAAGCTAGAGAGGAATTCACAAAGATGTTAGAAGTACGTTAATGCAGCTGAGGCTCTTCTTTTTATCTTTCTTTGATATATATTTCTCATTGTGACAATGCTTTCCATACTTTGATCTTGTTTCAGGAGTCCACAGAACTTACTTCATCAATGAAATGGAGGTTCAAATCTCTCTGCATTATATTTTGGAGTTTTGTTTCTTTGTGCAGTACTTATGGCTCTACATATGGAGATTTCAGTATCCTAACTCTGCATTATTTGCTATCAGTAAAGCTGTCAGTTTGTTCGAGAATGATGATCGGTTTAAGGCTGTTGAGAAAGCCAGAGACAGGGAGGATCTTTTTGACAGCTATGTTGTGGAGCTGGAGAGAAAGGTAAAGGAAGGGCAGTGTATTTATTTATGTTTTATTATTTATGAATACAAACTTCATGCATTGCTATAGAATGATTACTTTTGATGTTATGAGTAAGATGATGTGATGGTCTGTCTTATCATGCTGTTACTTATGCCTACACATAATACAGGAAAAGGAAAAGGCTGCAGAGGAGCACAAGCAACATCTGGCGGAATATAGAAAATTTCTTGAGTCGTGCGACTTCATTAAGGTATTAATGAGATATTCACGGTTTTGATTTTGATTTCTGAAGTGTCTCATGTTCTGCTTTTCAATCACAGGTGAATAGCCAGTGGCGCAAAGTTCAAGATCGCTTGGAGGATGATGAAAGGTGTTTGCGCCTCGAAAAGCTTGACCGCTTACTTGTTTACCAGGTATAGTAAACCCCTTGTAAGTTTTATAGCACTTTTTTTGTTTGAACGGGAACTAACGGTGATGCTAGTGGTGCAGGACTATATCCGTGACTTGGAGAGGGAAGAGGAGGAACAAAAGAAGATACACAAGGTAGAATCTGTGTGCAAACTCTTGTATTTCAGTGTAATTTTGTTCTAATGATTTTTATTACCGGATAACAGGAAAAGCTGAGAAGAATTGAGCGGAAAAACCGTGATGCATTTCGCAAAATGATGGAAGAACACATAGCTGCTGGTGCACTGACAGCTAAAACTCGCTGGCGGGAGTATTGTTTGAAGGTCATTTCTTGATTATTGTTAAGACAAATTTAAATAACTGTTGCTTGGTAAATAAATATGAGGAACAATGGACTGTTTGAAACCTATATTTGGTTTTTGTTTGATTAGATAAAGCACTCGGACGAATACCATGCTGTTGCTACAAACACCTCTGGTTCAACACCAAAAGGTTTGTATGAGGGTGCTGCTGAAGAATTAGAGAAGCAGGTACCTGTCTCACAGTTGATTCGTAATTTATGTTAGTTTTCTTGGACCTATCACACCAGATTCTGCTTGCAAGTTGTGGATCAGTGAAGAGGCAAAAGGCTTAAAGATTTTCTAACCTTTATACAGTTGTCACTAGTTTCCCATGATTGTGGTTACTGCTTTTTGTACCAATTATCTGGGTAGTGTTAGTGGTGAAAATTTGGTGCATCTTGTGTGCTGTATTTAATTAGAAACTGAACAAAAATTCCGGATTCCACTATCTCAATTTTGCATGGATGTGATGTTAAGGACACTACTTAATTGTTTGGACCAGCAAGATAACAAGTAGAGAAATTTTAAGGGCTCATGTAAAATGCCATTTTGATATTTTATGGATTTAAGAAAATGTAAAGAGAGAGGATAGGCTGGGAAAACTTGCATGAGGTGTTTGTTGATTTTTCTCTTTTGTCTTGGCACTAGATGGGGACTTGAGATTTGTGACTTAATGCTACTTGTAACTCTTAAGCTTTTCTTTAACATGTTTGCTGTCCAACTGTGTTGAATGTTGTCTTTTTTTTTTTTTTTTTTTCCTTTCTGGTTCCTACTGCTAGGAGTTGAGGTCTACAGGTCTAACCCATTTTGTATGTTAACAGTACCACGATGACAAAACTCGGATAAAGGATGCAATGAAGTCAGGAAAGGTAAGGGTTTATCGTACCTTCCCTTCTATGTTTACTGCCCTTAATGTGTGTCTAACATTTATGGCTGCAGATCACCATGTTGTCAACTTGGACGTTTGAAGACTTCAGGTCTGCTACTTCTGATGATATCGGTTCTCCTCCTATATCAGATATCAATCTGAAGGTACCTGTTTAGTCAAATCAAATAATGACCTCTCAAATTTGTTATCAGGGAATGCTAACAAGAATAAGAAATAACTTGAATTGTGAGCTCGTCATATATTTTGGAGTTAGAGGCTTGCATCATGAATTGAATGGCAGTTTTCAAATTGAAATTATTGATTCTTCTGATTCTAGATGAGGTTGTGGGGTAGTATTGTATTATATTTGCGTAGCCTATATTAAGTGGCTGGCACTATCGGAAAAGTTATATGGCATTTAATGCTCTCAAGCTCACAATTTTCACCCTTGAGGCCTGAGATCTTGATGTTATTGGGAAGTCAATTCACATATGAAGTTGATGGCTATATATGGTGAACATATTACTATCTTAGATATGCAGTGTTTATTAAACTGCAAGGTTTCTCATGAAGAATCAGAAGTTCGTTAAACTTCTAAAATGTTTTTTATATTTTTTCCTTTATTTTTTATGTAAACAATGTTGCCTTCACCCATTGCTGGGTGGACATGTTTGATACCTATCTTTGTCTATTTCCACTTGAAGAATTCAAAGAATGTGAAAATGAAATGGCAATAATCAGAGAAAGACAATTGTACAAGCAAGCTTCTTGGACATTTGCATGCAAACTTCATACTGCTTCAGCTTGCTGCTTACTTTTATCTGTAGTTCATTAGTAGTATTTGGCCTATTATCAACACACTTATCTAATTGTGTCCGGTATTTTGAAGCTTTTGTACGAGGAGCTGGTTGAGAGAGCCAAGGAGAAGGAGGAGAAGGAAGCTAAAAAGCGTCAGCGCCTTGCTGATGAATTCACAAAACTGTTGCAAACATACAAAGTACGGAAAATCTATTTTGGGAACATCATTTTGAATGCAATTCTGTCTTTGGATTATTTTTCAAATGTTTCTACGTATTTTTTTGAAAAATAAATGTTTCTTTTGTCCTATAAGTATTACAATCAAATGTTCTTTTCTAGGAAATAACTGCAAATTCTGATTGGGAGGATTGCAAATCACTAGTTGAAGAGAGCCAAGAGTATAGGTATTACAGTTGTTGGCAGCACTAGTAAGATCCTTTTTCATGTTAGATTTGTTTAATGGTTTTTTCATCTTGCTTTTTCTTGCAGGGCAATTGAGGAAGATAGTTTGAGGAGAGAGATTTTTGAGGAGTACATTGCACATTTGCAGGAAAAGGCCAAAGAGAAAGAAAGAAAGCGTGAGGAGGAAAAGGTACATGTATTTCCTTCACAATTATGATTGGGTATTCATGACCAGGGTAAAATGACTTGATTTGAGTTTCCCTTATATAAATCAGTATTTTTGTGTTATGATTTATGAAAGATGTTTTAATAGAAATACTCTTGTTATTAGTTTGACTCATATTCCCAAAAGTTTTTGAATGGCATCAGGTACTGTTCTCATAGTTGAACACAACATGATTGGAAATAAAAAATGCAGCCTTCATATGGTGTTTGCACCTGTCAAGCTTGTTCTTGACATGTGTTTGGAATTGCTCTTCTATAAATGTATTATTTGTGCTGTTTAATTTACAAATATTTTTCATGTATTCCAGTGTTTTCTGAGCTCTTTTCTTGTTTGCAGGCTAAAAAGGAGAAGGAGAGAGAGGAAAAAGAGAAGCGGAAAGAGAAAGAGAGAAAGGAGAAGGAGAAAGAGCGTGAAAGGGAAAAGGGAAAGGAAAGAACTAAGGATGAAACAGATAGTGACAATGTGGATGGAACTGATAGTTATGGCCATAGAGAAGATAAGAAAAAGGAGAAAGATAAAGATAGGAAGCACCGGAAACGGCATCAGAGTGCAACCAATGATGTAAGTTCTGACAGGGATGAAAAAGAGGAGTCTAAAAAGTCACGCAGGCATGGAAGTGAACGTAAGAAATCTAGAAAGGTATGAGACTCTTCTGTTGTTTTTCATGTTATCGTGTGGAATATTCGACTTTTTCTTCACATGAAATCCTTTTGCAGCATGCATATACACCTGAATCAGATGGTGAAAACCGGCACAGAAGGCACAAAAGAGATCACCGCGAGTCCCGTAAAAGTGGGGGATATGAGGAGCTTGAAGATGGGGAGCTTGGTGAGGATGGAGAAATCCAGTAGTTCCCTTCCATATTTGGAGAATACTAATTTAAATGCTTGGACCTGATATGAGAATTTCTCAGCTAAGTTTATTGTATGTTCTGGAAACTCTATTTTCCTAATGTAGTCAACTAATTTTATAATCTTCTCATGCATAAAAGGCAGTATAAATCTTGCCTTGGAGTTTCGGATTCTGTTTATCTAAAAAAGTGGTCATTGAATAGATATTTAGAACCGGCTTTTCCTACTCGGCGTGAAGACATGCAAAGTAAATCTCAGTATTGTTTTTCCTTAATTCGAAATGGTTGATGGAGTTGGGATTAGTTGATCTTAAGCCAATAGGATTTGAGGAAAAATAGATTATCCTGAGTATTACAATTGTATTTGAAACATCTTTTAGTGGATAAGTCATGCTTATTGCACAAGATGAAAAACAGGCTAGTCAGTTTGATGTGTTACTTTTAAGTGCTTTTAAGCCATGATCAGATTAAGACTTTAGAACATCATAAGGGCATGGAGGATAAGAGGTACATGCAATACTGTATTGGCAAAAAAAAACAGGAATGAAGAAGAGTCCCGTCTTCTTTGTTTGGACCAAAATGACAAGTATACTGTAATGCCTTTGGGGTCAACTATTAACAAAAGACATGGGGATAAATATTAGGTGGCGCTGACACGTTTAGCTCTCAGAACGAAATTGAAAACGTATGGTGATCAAATTTTAAATGGCTTTAATTTCTATCGATTGATGATAATAAATGTATAATTTCTACAATAGTTGCATTCTTGATCTCTTCAAAAATGCTATCTCCAATCTCCATTGCGATATCTTTCTGCTGGAGTTCATATCTGCTCCATTCTTGTGTTGAATGCATTAAATCCAAGTCCAACAGCTTTTTCAAGTTCAACCTGTTCCGAGATACTTTCCAACAGGACTTCGTTTTGTCATCAACGATCCTCCGCAGCTCTTCTGGCCCCAAGCATTCTTTGAAATGTTCCTGTTGCTTCTGCTTCCTTACCTGGTTTTTGATTATCTCCCGCAGACAATCAAACAGGAGTTGCTTTGTTTGCTGAAAAGCTGTTAATTTACAAAGTGTTTTTGGGAATCATTAGAGTGAGTTTGTTTATGAAAAGTCTCATCTTTCTTGATATTGTAGCTTTGATCTTCTATAGAATAAACCAGTTCAGCCAAAGATAGCTAATTTGATGAAAAGTAATGGATACTAACCTTTATGAAGTGATGATCCTCCATGACCTGGTATCCCTTCAAGAACTGAAACTGGGCTTAGTGGTTTGGTCTCTTCTATTTCTCTCCACTTGAACCTTCCATGTGAAATAGCCTGTTTGCTCCGTGGATAACTCAACCATGTCTGCAATTCCTTGGACATTTCAAGAACTACATCCAGTATCGATATTCCCCTTCAAACCAAGAAAAAGGTTAAGAATATTCAGTTTTCCTACCTCTCTTTCTGTTGGAGTACAGAGTTGAAAAGATTCTGTAGTCTTTACTCTGAATTCGTGAGCTCTTCGCAACGAAGTTGTGGTCTCGTCCACATCACTCTCAGAGCATGAATTGAACACAGTCGTGCTGCTGGCAGAGGAAAACTTGTCAAAACCTGCACCTTCTCGGTTATGTCCAACCCCTTTTGGGACGTTAGACTTTTCATCTCTTTCATCTGAAATTCTGATTCTCAGCTTCTCATTAATGGAAATGACCCAGTTATATGTCGCTTTTATTATTCTTGGACAATTGCTGATACTCTTTCTGCTTTGCTTTAGACTGGAACTAACTGACCTCTTTGTGATCTTTCTTCCATTACTGTGAAAGAAGCAGCTACTTTCTGAACTTAACCCCGCGTTTCTTGAATGCCCTCTTTCTACAAGGTAAACCTCTAGCATGAAAGGTTCTTGCTGCTGTTGAAGAAGTTGTTGAAGTTTAACTGGTTTTGGTGTAGTAGTAGCCATTGGATAATTTGAGTTTCAAGTGCCTGAAAGGGACTGCAAATCAAACTACTTCCGATGAAAGATGGTGATATTATAGTAAACTTGATAGAAAAAGCATACGTCTGTTTGGTACTGAATAGGACAAGGGGAAGTTTTGGTACTTGAGGATTGAATGAACAGAGAAGGATAGAGGTATAATACAAAGATCTCTAGGATATATCTTTTTTTCCAAGTCTGGTGGTGGTACTGGTATTAAATTTGAGAGTTTCAGGTTACCTTTTCGCAAAAGTTCAGGTCAATGGTGGCATTCTGATTTGGTTTTCTTCTATTCTCTTGGTTCTTTGTGCCTTAGTCTGTTTCTGGATTTATAAATCACAGCACTCGTTCAAAGCCTTGTATCTCCAACATCTTAATTGCTATATTTTGATGTTGGTCCCATCTGATGATGACTATTTCAGAGAAAATACGTTGCAATTTCTTAGTTCCTTTCATTCTGCCTCTTCCATCAGATTCTGACCAAGATGCAACTGCTTTGGAGATGGAAGTAACTAAAAACACGCTTCTGACATCATTAATCAATCCAATTCGTGTTCAGTTTTGGAAGTTTTTATTAAGAGAATTGCATTACATCCCTTGGAATCCAATCATGTTCTTTTATCCTGTCCACGCTCCATAACCACTCCCTAAAAAGAGAAGAAAATTAAAAGAAGAAACATCCCCACCACCATCATCCTCCCCAAGTAAAGTTGTGTAGGGGTCCCAATACGGTATACCTTGCTAATGCCAAAGTGCGGTTCAGAAATCATCAAGATTCTGATTTCAATTTCTAAAATTTGATACAATAGATTACTAAGTTTTAGCTATTAGCCAAAGTGCGTGGTTGAATCAATTCGTTTGCATGTCATATAACAGGTTTGTGTTAGTCCTATCATTTAATTCACCGCAACAGTTAATTTTTAGATTAGTACATATGTCTCTAATCTTCTGCTTTTCCTTGGTGAGTAATTATAGTCTGACTCTTGGCAAGTTAGGTTGATCTAATCTTACTTACCCTGATCACTTCTGTTGTGGTTGATGCAGTTAGGTTTTGACTATGCAAGTAGGATTCTGTTTGTTGAATTTAAAGCGAAATAAGTGCACCTGATAAAGGAAGTAAAGTCAGTGTGTGGGGGTATTTGTATATACATTTCAAGTGTTCTGTAACATTTTGAAGCAACACATTGATTGACCATGATCCCATTTTTATCAAACGCATAGGACATCAGATTGTGGTGTATCCAAATAATGGAGATATGGTCCTTAGTAATAAGAACAACTCAATAAAAGCTATACTGATGCTCGAGATTTGAAAAGGTCCAGCAGCCTGTAATATTACTCATACATTAACGAGGTTGTTTCCAAGAAATATGATACTTCGCAACAAGTATAATTCTGTGTGGGGTCTTGCAGTGGAAATTCTCGTGAAGTTGATCGGATAAACTGTGGACCCTGAAAGTGTCACACTGCTAATTAATGATAGAAAGTGCCTTACTTGTCACGCACTCTTGGGGACTATATCAAATTTATCCTCCTAAAGTCCTAACCCCACCTCTCTAATGGAGTTTCCTTTACCTTTTGTCTCCTTGCTGTTCCAAAGCAAAAGTTCTGAACAGGATACTGCTGAGCTAGTAACCTGACGTCTTCGGTTTGCTTGGCTACAGTTTAATATTCATGCACAAAGCCGGCGTGCACTTACCTTACATTTGGTTGCTGTCTTCATAGGTAGGGACAGAAGACAGGGACAGAAAATTCTATCCCCGACCTATTTGCTTGCTGTTTCCACCAATTTCTGTCCCGACTCTAGAGACAGAAACATAAAATTTTTGTTTCTTCCAAAACCAGAGGACAAGGAGGAGGAGACGGAGACAGAAACAAAACACACACATAAAATTACAAGAAAACCCCTCCCCATGAATATTTTAATTATAGTATTAGTTAATTATAATATTATAATTAATTAATAATAATATTTTAATTAAATATAATGTAATGTAATTAAATAAAAA
>JANZXR010000002.1:3330297-3343821 GCA_027575705.1 Erythroxylum echinodendron | reverse complement strand
ACGCCTAATCTTTGAATTTCGACCAATCTGGAATTTTCGAACTTCTTGCCATATTTTTCCTCTTTTTGATCCTTTTTTGTCTTTACAGCATTGAAAACCATCTGTGAATATTTAACAAACAATTCCATCAATATTTGAGTATCAATTTCAAAAATCAATCAAAATTAAGTCCAAAACATATGTATTTAAAATGACTTATCAAATGCTGACCCAAATTGAATGATCTTGGTATCAGTAAAGACTTAAAACATAGAGGAATAATTGTCTAAAAGCAAGTGTTATAGAAATATATCATTTTCTTAATCTTATTGATTATACAAAGTTGACCTGAATGAGATACTTTCAGCAAAAGCTGGAATAGTGAATGAGTCTGTGAATAATGAATGAGTGTATGAATTTTGAAACTTTTGAAGTACAATTGATGTTTACATCAGTTTAGCAAGGAAACATACTCGAGAATTTGTCACATATTCAGTATACATAAATGAATGCTTAATCATGCACAATAGTGATTTTTATATGTGTTAAATGTTATAGATGAACGCATAGAGCAATCACTTCCAGATATTACCGGGACTTTGAGGCAATAAGAAATAAGGAAGCTTTTGTGAGTAATCATAGGTGGTCACACCTTATTTTGTTCTGCTTGTTGAATTTGATTTATGCTGATTGTGTTGGAATTCCGAACAATGATTATCCGAGGCGTTTGATGCATGTTTATATTATTGAAAGTGCTATTTGCGTGTGAATATGATTGATTACTTGCTTTGCACATGAAATGTCTGAAATGACTTTGTTTTGTTTTAAAACTATTGAGTCCTAGTTATGGGTAAATAGGTATGCCTAGAAGGGTTTGCAGCTGCTTCTGTGACACTTCAGTGTCCAGACTTCGGTCTTTACTGTATGATTCCTGTTACCTGCTTCTGTGAATAGCTTAGCAGTCATCTAATTTGGTGTTCTGATATATGTTTACTTCTGACATAAACAAAATTGTATTCTGATTTTGATGGGTTTATACCCTCTTTTAATATTCAGCTCTGTTAACTATAAAATCTGTTCTAAAATACATTATGTTCGTTTTATTGTTAAACCAATCTGTTAATGCATGCTTATGCTATTATATGATTCCGTATGATGAGTTATCACTTTATATATAGATTAGTTATTATTTACTAAGCTATATGATTAGCACGACAGATTTGCCCTGTGTAAGTTCAGGTAGAAGAGTTTAAAGATTGGGACAAGGACAACGGCAGTGACCAAAGTAGCTAGTGTTTTTGTTTCTGGAAAAAAGGTATATTTGTGTTTAGTTTAAGTTGTATTTCATTGTAAAGAGATTTTATAATATGTGTTTTGTTTACTGGTTTATAATAACTTTAATATGGGTTGACTTTTGTATGTATGGCATGTTTTGGGATTTTACAACAATATGTTTGATATGTTTTGATTCTACAAAAGTTCTAAATGGATCATAATATGTGTTGCTTGAGTTTCAGAAATGCATATAAGGGATTGTGTTTAACATGCGTAAGTTCTGTATATATGTGGGTATCATCCGCATATCCTATCCTTCTAGGGGGTAGGCAGGTGTGACAGACAATCACTCATTCTTATTCTTAAACTAGCATTCTTAAGACCGAAGAGTGAGGTAGAAACTTTTTCTTTGTAGGTGTGATCCGTTAGACATAGATCCAATTTTTGACTTTTTTTGCTTCCTTAAAATGGGTTTCTGCTGTGGGCGTTAAAGCAATGAGTGGACTTTTTCTTAGTACGAGAGGCCCTAGAAGGACGCACTTCTGGTTTACCAGTTATCGTGCCCACGGTATATAAACGTTGGGTAGCTAAGTGCTAAGCGGATAACTAGTGAAAGCATCTAAGTAGTACGCCACCCCAAGAAGAGTGTTCTCCTATTTTGGCTTCTCAAGAGCCCCCGATAGCACAGTCGAGACAGTGACAAGTTTTCTGTCAGAAGATTTCACATAGTACTTTCTTTTGATAGAAAAATCAATCTAATTTTTTGTACCCTTCGCTTAACGAAAAAATGGGTTCGATTCAAAAGATGTTTTTTTGTAGTTTAAACTCTTCTACAAAAAAACTCCTATAAATATAAATTATAAAAAAAAATTCTTTAAACTCTAACTTCAATACTACAAGAGATTTATAGAAATATTTTATTTTATCAATCATTATGATTTGGCAACCCAATTAGGTATTGATCGCCACATGCTATATAAAACAATTCGAGTTATGTCCGCTCCTTTTTTTAATTCAGTAAACTAAAAATTCTTCTTTTATATTATATATACGATATCATAAAAATTGATATGATTTCATAAAAACGAATGAAGGTCAATTTAATAAATTAAATATTGATTACTGCAAATAAAGAATAAAATTTTTTATATTTTTCATTAGCAAAAAATTTATTAATTTATTATTAATTATATAAAAATATTATTATTAATTATTTAATAAATTTCATTATACGAGCTATTGTTCTATTCTATTTGATTTATATTTAAAAATATTTGATTTATATAGAAGTATATTTATAATATTATAATATAAAGTATTTAAAACAATAACCTTATAAAAAAAAGGAAAAAATATTATTGAGAACCTTTGGATATAGAAGGATATGCTGCAAAATTCAATCTAATTTATCGTAATCGATTAATTAACATGTTAGTTAACCCTATTTTGAAGCATGAAAAAAAATTATTCGCTTATCCAATTATCTATCCAGAGATGAAAAAGACCAATAAATTATTCACACCAAAAGGATTATATCCATTAACAAGTTGTGCAAAGTTTAACCATAAATAATCTCTTAACCATTCCATCAAATAAGCAAAAGATTCGTTAAACTGTGAAGCGTTACCTTGCATGTGATGTGTTTCCAATGCCAATAAAAAGTAACCCATCCAATAGTATTAACTCCTTCCAATCCCTGATATTTAACATGGAAAATCTCTAATGTCTACCTAAGAAGGTTTCACAGAGAACTAGAAGCACGAGTCAAATTTATAAGGCTGTGAGAGACCTTACCAACGCTAATCCTGGTAAAAAGCGAGTCATCTATGTTAATTTTGGTTAATTTATTGCCATTAATTTACAATATTTCCCGCACAGCCATAATAATCATCCTAAAAGCAAAAATGCCCATAGAGACAGAGAGATCATGTACAACTTCGTCTATAAGTAAGCCCTTGAAATATTAGCAAGATTTGTATATCAACATATTCCTCCAATATTTCTGTCGTCTGGCTTGTAACTTTCTAGTGTGGATACCACAGGAAGCTCACATGTTCACAGGAGGAGTTCCCTGAGTATGGCAATGAGTGTATAGAAGTATAAGCACTTTGACAAATATAATATAATCAACCAATACAAAAATCATAATCATTCATTCTATAATGCTATCTATATGTCTTGTATAAGCCAGTTGAAAATTTGAGAGATTCAAACAAGAAAGCAAGACATTTCGAGTTCTCTGCAAGAATCAACCATTTCTGTTGTAGGTCTGACAGCAAGCAAATAATTGCATAAAAGATCTTACCTTGAAAAGGAGGTCATAAGCAATATGCTCCCAAGGCAATGAAATAGACATTAAGCAGCATTTGAGGGGTAACATCTCATCTTCAGTAGTTGAAGAGGCAGCAGCAGCAGCTGCATAGGCATGCTTTGCTGCCACAGATGCAACAGATGCTGCTTTTCGGAAAATAGAGCCAATCCCAAGCCCTTTCTTCGATGTAACTGGTGAAAAAGGTCCGAAGTCTTGCTGGCTTTGATCTGATATGGTAAAATATTATATTATATTTGAGCATGTAATTCACGTTGTTCAATTTATCCATTAACAAACATGACAAGTAGGATTCTGGTTGATGAAATAATTATAGAAAGCCTAGTTTCATGGAGAATTTAGGTCTTTCCAAACTCCTTTGGACTGTTAGTTAAGCTTTAGGTCCTCCGTTGTTAAGTAATAACAACGGAATTGCATGTGGGTGGAAATATTCTCATGATATAATACAGATGCATAATTCAGTCCTCTTCTTTCCGGACTTTCTCTAGATAAAGATAATGTTAAAGATTTGTGCTCCCAACCATGCTTTCCCCAACTAAACAAACTCTTCAGAAGAAAAATATTACTTTGGGTAAATAGAAGCAAAAAGGTTTTATTCAAGTAAAATAGTATGCATTGCAACACCCAAGCCAAAACGCAAAAAACAAGAAATAGACACCAAACATGAAATACTGAATGAAAATATAAGCATTCATGACAGACCCCACAGAAAAGCATGAAACACCAAATGTTCAAATGAGTAGGAAAATAGAGGCATGCTTTATTGTTTTATCCTATTACCTGCAACACCAGAAACAGCAACTTCAACTTCCCCACGTCCTCCCGGACCCTTCATGTAGAGTCTGTCTGTTTTGGAATGACCCAGTGAAAGAAGGCTCCCAAATCGAGACTTGCCAGCTGTAAGGCAGGGAGGGAGGGGGGGAGAGAGAGAGGAAATCAGATACAAATTACACGAGAACCCATGTTGAGATCCAGTGTCTTAACCTCTATAAGCAGCATATAGAAGTTAAATGAATGTGAATGACAAATTTTACCACACAAACACAATTCAAGTTTTGAAGGAGAACTGTTGATTTGTATATCATCACATTGCATACTAATAACTAAATAGAAACAACTTTGAAAGTTCCAGTTGATATGTTTTTGATCTTTGATTGTTATTCATTGATCTTGTCAAATTGATATATTGAATTTTACTATTAATCCTTGAAGAATATAAAATGATCACTACTGAACAAGGAGCTAAGCCTTCAAACAATGCCATGATTCTCTTCCATTCATACTTAAACTTTCTAAACCACCGAACAAATAATCAGCATCAATAAGTAGATAAAATATTTTTTTCTTCTAACAGTTAAACAATTGATCAACGATTCTCTTCTAACTAATTATTGCTCAAAAGGTTGACTTCAAGTTGCAACAGTAAGATATAACACTTCAACTACATTGATTCAAATTATGAAGTATACCATCATATGCTTCACGAACCATTTGATAGCTCACAAATCCAGAGAAAAGAGTAAGCTGCAATGACAACTGCCAGCAAATCAGGGCACATATTTATCTTCCAGTGAATATTATCATATAAAACCAAGCAACATCCTGGTGAGAGAATAAAAACATATTAACCCAAAGCAGTTAGCCCCATTGACAAGGAAGGGAGTCCGCCTTCCTTCTCAATCAAGGTTTGGTTCCTCTAGGGAGAACTTTGCTTGAATGCATAAGGCCAAAGAATGCCCAACAAAGCCATAATTTGAAAAAAGGAGTTGACATAATACATAACTGTCAAAGCAAAGTAAAAATACTAGGAGTGGATGAACAAAAGGTAGCAAGTATAACCAACTCTAATAGCCCTGGATCATCACAGTAGTAGGAATCTTATATTGGGACCTTAAAACTTTCAAGAATATGTAAGGTCCAAACATTTAAGGGAAGATTACCAAAACCTGGAATGCAAAAACCAGGGCCAAACGTCTGACTAAGTATTGGTATTCTATTCTGTGTCTCACAAGTTTGTGGACACATTAACTCGAAAAGATGAATAGTGGATTCCTGGAACCATTCACTCTCGAGACCAAGCATCTGACCAAGTATTGGTGTTCTCTTCTTTGTCTCACATGTTTATGGACACATTCACTCGAAAAGAGGAATAAAGTTTGCCTGGAACCAGTCAATCTCACAGTAATGCCCATCACAATAAATATGACAATATAAGAAACACAGTACATTGGAACAGGAAAGCTTTTGACCAAAATATGAGAATAGAAGATTAAAAGTCTTGGCAGCAAGTAATGAATGGTGAGCTACTTTAAGAGATGAATCAACAGCATAGTAAAGGACTATTAGGCATATAATGCCTCTCCAACAATAGAAGATGAGATATTGTTGAATCTAACATAGTGATTGTAACTTTTGATCTGAAAGCTAAATATAACCTTAGAATTTATGTTCACTGAATTGCGATCATGATCCTGGGGAGAATCACTACTAGAACTGCTGTCATTTGACCCCTTTTCACTAGGAAATGCTGCCCCATCATGTGCATTGAGAAGTACACAGTAACAATGATCTGTTTCTGTCAAGACCTGGGTAGTACAAAGGCAAAGAAAATCATGTAAATTGCAAAGATGTCAAAATAGATAAAAAAAACTTTTTAACATAAAAAATATTAATGGGAATAGATGATAAATATGACTTGCATAAATAGTAGCAGAGAGTTACTCGAAGCACAGTGTGGTTTGGACACATGAACAGTTTTAATTCCATCAGCCGACAGCTTGCTTAGATGAAGCAACTTTAAAGGTACAATTGCAGAACAAATTAAAAAAGAATTACCACGGCATCAAATGTGGAGTCAAAATCATCAATTGCAAAACAAATTTCTGGATATGCAGGTCTTATCTCTGTTTCCTAGATATTACACAAAAATTGGTGTCAGATGAAATTCAACATAACAAACAAACTAATAAGTCATTTTCAGAGAGTATCTTAACCTGCCTTTTTTGAGTCTAACTGAAAATTTACTCGACTTGGAGATGCATAAACAGTCTTTACAACCTGTAAGCAAGAATAATAAGACATAATTCCTGAAAAAGCAATAACACTAAATAAAAGCAGTCTGTACCTTATATATGGGAGAAAGTGAAGTATTTTGCCCAGCTTGGTGATTCCGAAGAATCTGATGACTGGAAAAAAGCAAGTAAAAGTTCTCAATCACAAAGTTCTTTCATCACATTGCCGGCAAACCTCACGTCTTCATTTCTTTTTGTAAGAAAGGCTCATTCAATGTAAATGTTTAAACCTTCCTGAGAGGGAAATACACATTGCACCAAAACTAGACTATTGTCAATCACTAAGGGACCTATACTGTTAAAATGTCATTATGACATCTGCCTACATGTGCTAAGCTAGGTTATGAAAGTAAAAGGTCAAGCCATCATAGTTGGCTGAATAAAATACATTGAAATAAACAGAATCACCACACCGGCACATCACCAAAGAAGGTTGAAGGATCATCCTGTGAATACTTTTAAGGGACATGAATGTGTCAACTCTAGAAAGATTCCACTACTGGTGTCCAAATCCATAAATGTGATAATACACACTCATAAAAGATGCAGGAAATAGATGCTCTTCAAAGATGAGAAATAATATACCATAAGTGAAGAAATGAAGGGGAAGAAAAATACCTGCAAATTGCTACTGTTACTGTGAAGGAAGTGTGAGCAATTAAATTTAAGTAAAATGAACGCCTCCAATCTATATCTGGTGGATTTTCGCTGACTAAAGTATCCAACTGTAGATGAATTAGAAAAAGGTATATTTTGTAAGCATAGGAAGAAAAGGTATATTTTGAATGCAAAGGTGTTTTAAAACAGCATGAGGCACAGATTTTTTCAAGCTTGATCTGATTCTAGAGCTTTGTTTGTGTTGAATTCTGCTTCTGTTCATTTAGAGGGAGAGTTCGCTCCATCTAATAATTTAGTCAAACTTGAAGGTTGATTCTCTGTTGCAATAGGTTAATACTTATTGATAGCAAATCTTGCTATAAGTAAATGCATCAACAACAACATCCAGCATTATTGTCTATCATGTATTCACCGACCTCGTTCTATATCTACAAGCAAACCGTTAAGGATTATCATAAATTCGTATATAATACATACCTTGTTTGACTCTCTCTTTGAGATAAATATTCTATATCATTAACTTAACAGAGCTTGTTTCAAAAAGTTTAATCAACTTCATTATTAAAAGTTTGGTAATTTTGCATTTTGAGTATACTAACCCAAAGCTTGGAGGCTAATAAGCTCCAAATCAACAAGATGTCAGCATTCCCAAATAGTTGATGTAATAGAATTTCATTATAAACTGAGAGTTCATCTACACTAAATTCTTTCTACTATATTTCAAAGTGGAAAAAACCCCAGATCAAAACCTATGTTTTGATATCCATAATGAACACAACTTTTTCTGTTAATTATTCAAAGTTAAATGTGAGCAAATCAGACAAGGAAGACTGTTCCAGAACAGTAAGTATGATAACGGGAAAAAATCAATCTGAATGGGATCAATTTCAGCACAGAGTCACCAAGTTAAAGCTCAGACTTCAAGTTGCTTTTACCTTAGGAGCCCACCTGCGTACAAAATAGGGAGGGTCACTTTCCGCATTATCATTGAAACCATATCCTTCTGCGCTCTGCAGCATCAGAAAAGCGTTAAAAAGGCCAAATTAAAAAAAAAAAAGAAAAAAAGGACGCGCAAGTCAATATTAACATAACATAGTCTGAAGCAGTAAAATGAAATAGCATCAGTGCAATGCCACACCATTTTCTTGACGAAAAATAAGAGATCATCATCCTGGCGTTTAGTAGACTCCTTTCCACGTACAAAGTACAAGTCGAACACATCGCACCAAAAACGCGAATCCATCACTACATCTGAAGCTTCAGGCTCAGAATTCACCAACATCGTCGAGTGCTTCTTCACCATAGACAACAATTCACACCTATCGACGCGCAAATTCGTAAAATTGAAGCATCTGGAGAAATGCTCAATACTGAACTAGGAGTTGGGAATTATGAACCATACCTGGAAGGTGTATCTTCTCCACTCGCTAGCATTTCTGTTTGTCGAATTACTGGTAAAAGAGCTTCTTCAAATCGGTTTTCAAATCAAGTGGCCAATAATCTAGGGTTTTAGCTAAGAAACGTCTAGATTAAATTCCAGCGAACCGGCAACACGGCTATGCTTTTCTTTTATTGCGTACGAGGAGACGAGAATCGGAACCGAAGAACGTTAGTTGAAGAGCAACTCTTGGGTGCGGTAAGGTACAGGAAAAACAATTTTAACCACGTAAAAATTTCAATCGTGGGCAAGTAATTCTCCTTACGGGGTTAAAGGTAATTTGGCAAGTGGAAGTTGGATTCTTATTCAGCCGGCCATACACGTCTCTAATAGTTAGACTTGATTTAAGTTTAATAATTTTTTAATTTCAAATTTAAATATATAAAATTAAATTTTTATATTTAATAAATTCAAATCAATTTCTTTTTAAACTAAACTCAATTTTTTATTTAAATTTTAAAGATATAAAATAATGTCATTTATATTTGATATATTCGAGTTTTGATTTATACTATTCCAAGCAATTTAAACTTATAATTAGTTTAAATTATAAAAAATCTAAATTTAATTAAACCTCGATAAATATAAATTAAATTTGTTAAATTCAGGCTAACTAAAATTGAGTATGAGCTCAAGTGCAGGGACCTCAGTGGCATAGCTAAGCATAACACTATTTGAAGAGAAAGGATGAAAAGAGAGTATGATGTATAAAACCCATCTGCTTACTTGTTTTATTGCTTCGAGTGTAATATATACAGAGATTGTAATGTTCTAGACTACCAGATTTATTCTTACTGTCATAACAGAAATTAGTTATATGTACAGCTGGAAGTTTGTTGGGAAGGATTGGCTTCATTGGTAGCAAGTGTAGATGGTGTAGTGGTAGACTGCAGGTGAAGTATATCGTCTGTAGGTGAGCTGATCGTACTGGGCCCAGAATAAGTTGTCTAGCCCAATGTTGTAGATGATTGGGCAGAGTCCTTTAGACCCCCACTCAAACGAAACCTAGGATTGAGAACTAGGTTGAGTTTGAAAGCTAGTTCTTGAAACCGTGCGGCAGAGAGAGACTTGGTTAGTAAGTCGGCGAGCTGGTCAACAGTGGAGACATACCGCACCTCCAGGAGACCAGCGACGATTTTGTCGCGCACAAAGTGGACATCGATCTCTATATGCTTGGTGCGAGCGTGAAACACGGGATTTTGGGAGAGAGATCGGGCACCGTTGTTATCGCACCAAAGGATGGCAGATCGAGGAGGTTGGAACCTAAGCTCAGAGAGAAGTGAAGATAGCCAGAGGACTTCAGTAGAGAGCTGAGAGAGCACTCAGTATTTGGCTTCAGTACTGGAGCGCGCGACCACTGTCTGCTTCTTAGAGCTCCAGAAAACAAGGTTGCCGCCAAGGAAGACACAGCCACCGCTGGTGGACTTACGATCGTCGAGAGAGCTGGCCCAGTCAGAATCGCTGAACGCCTGAAAATCAAGAGGAGAGGACGACGATCGGAACAGTAACCCAAGATCAGAGGTGCCTTTCAGGTAACGTAGTACTCTTTTTAAGACAATCCAGTGAGGAGTGAGAGGATTTGAGAGAAACTGACTGAGCTTATTTACCACAAAACTGATATCAGGGCGTGTATTGCAGAGGTACTGAAGAGCACCGACCAGGCTGCAATACAGAGAAGGATTGTCAAAGGGCAGACCTTCAAGGCGAGAAAGTTTGATCCCTGTGAAAGCTGGAGTGGAGTAAGGCTTACAAAGCAGCATATTAGCCTGGGTAAGTAAACTCCGAATTTATCCACTTTGAGATAGAAATAGGCCTGTATTGTTTCTGTAAACCTCAAAACCCAAAAGGTAATGTAAATTGCCCAAGTTTTTTAGAGCAAATTGTGTATTGAGTTTTGTGATAATTGAATGAATCTGTGATGTGTTGTTGCCAGTGATTAGAATGTCATCTACGTAGACTAATAGAATGAGGATAGTTCCATTGGTATGTAAATAGAACATAGAAGTGTCAGCTTTGGAATTGCAGATACCCCATTGGAGAAGAGCATATCAGAGTTTGTGATACCACCTTGGGCCCTGCTTCAGGCCATAAAGGGCTTTAGAGAGTTTGCAGACATGATTAGGGAGAGAGGGATTTTCAAAACCTTGAGGTTGAGTGATGTAGACAAGTTCATGAAGGTCACCATTTAGAAAGGCAATGCTAATGTTGATTTGCTGAATGCTCCAATTGTAGGAAGCAGCAAGGGATAAGACAACTTTGATAGTTGAGGCTTTAATCACAGGAGAGTAGGTATCCGAGAAGTCAATACCAGGGGTTTGGAAAAAACCTTTTGTCACAAGGCGAGCTTTGTGTTTAGCTATGGTGCCATCAGCAGTATATTTGGTTCGAAAGACCCATTTAGTGCCTATAATGTGCATAGAGGGATCATAGGGTACTAAGGTCCATGTCTTGTTTTTCCGGAGAGCAGAGATTTCTTCACACATAGCATTATACCAGACTGGAGTGCTTAGTGCTTGGGTTATAGTGACTGGTTCTGTGGAGGGGAGAGAATGAAGAGAGGCAGAATAGATTTTGGGTTTAAAAATGCCACTTTTAGACCTTGTTTGCATAGGATGGGTAGAGATGAGTGTAGAATGAGCATTATAGGCAGTAGGGTGAGAGGAAGTGGGTAAAATAGGTGCAGAAGCCGAAGTGGGTGAGGCAGGTAGGGAAGAAGAAGAAGTAGTAGTAAGAGGAAGAGCAGGAGAAGTAGGGAATACTTGAGGATGTGTTATGGAGACAGAAGGAACAGTAGGTGATTCTTGCATAAGAGAGGTGCTTAAGGATGGCCTAGGATGAAGAAATTTGTGCGAAAAAACTACAGGATGTAAAACAGATAAGGGTAAACTGGGAGATGAGGAAGAGGTTGTAGAGGTGTTGGAAGAAAAAAAGGGTAGGATAAGGAAATTCAAGTTCATTAAATTCAATATGTCGAGAGATATGAAGTTTGCCCTTGCTGGTGAGGCATTTGTAACCTTTATGGACAGGGCTATATCCTAGGAAAATGCATTTTGAAGTGTGGAAATTGAATTTGTGAGGGGAATAGAAATGAAGGTATGGAAAGCATATGCAGCTAAAGGTTTTGAGATAGGTGTAGTTGGGCTTTTTATGGTATAAGAGTTCAAATAGGGAGAGGTTTTGTAATTTGGCAGAAGGTAGGTTGTTTATAAGAAAGGTAGCTTTGGTGAAGGCCTCAAGCCAAAACTGCAAAGGTAGATAGGCATGGGCTAGTAGTGTGAGCCCTGTCTCAGTAATATGCCGGTGTTTTCTTTCAACTATGCCATTTTGTTGGTGGGTGTATGGACAGCTGAAACATGTTTGGATCCCATGCTTGTTCAGAAAAGGCAAGAAGGCTTTATATTCCCCACCCATGTCTGTGTGTAAAGCTTTGATTTTTCTGTTTAGTTGAAGCTCAATAAAGGTTTTGAATTGGATAAAGTTTGCAAGAGCTTTGGATTTAAGTTTTAGTGGATAAAGCCATGTGAATCTAGTGTAAGCATCCACAAATATTATATAATACCTATGACCTTCGGTTGATAGCAGAAGGGAAGGACCCCAAATGTCTGAGTAGACAATTTCTAAGAGATATTTGGCATAAATATCATGAGTTTGAAAAGGTAGTTTATGAAGCTTGCCTTGTTTGCATGAATCACAGAATTTCAAGTCTTTGGTATTAAGATGCATTTTCATTGAATTAAGAACCTGTTTAAGTACATTGAATGATGGATGACCAAGTTTAGCATGCCAAACATTAACATCATTTGTGGAAAGATGAGTAGAAAAAGTTTGTGGTTAAGGAACTAGGCTATAGGTGCTTGAAGGAGAAGATGGTGGTGGAGTGTTCTTTGACTTAGTGATGAGCTGAGTTTGAGGTGGAACATCAAGACTGTAGAGGCCATCCCGAAGCATCCCCTTGAGAAGAACTTTCCCCATGTCCTTGTCCTTGAACAAACACAGTGTGTCAGAAAATTCCACAATTACATTGTTATCTTTTGTGATTTTGGAAATGCTCAACAGATTTTTAGTGATACTTGGAACAAGGAGTATTTGATGTATAGATAGTGGTGTGTGTTTATTGTCTTGAAATTGAATATAAGATGAGCCAATATGTGTGACAGGAAGAGAGTTTCCATTACCAACTGTAATGTGATCATTACCAGTACAGTCTGAACCAATGGAGAGATTATTAAGATCGGCAGTAACGTGATTTGTAGCTCCAGAGTCTACATACCAAGTAGAGGCACTAGGTTGGTCAGAATTAGCATTTGTTTGAGCTAGAAAGGTCTGTGGTGACCCATTATATGTGTAGTGTTGACCAGTATTTTGAGAGTGATATTGTGTGAATGAATTTGGCTGCTTTAATTACTGATTTCCATGCCATGATTGGTCAAAACGCTTATAGCACCGAAGGGCATTATGACCTGGTTTTTGGCACAGTTGGCAATATAGGCGATTGTATAACATCCCGATACCCATATTAAGGCTAGAATAGTAATTTATAAGAAAGTATTGTGAAATTAGGAAAATGCACGTCGTGCATAAGTTAATTGTGACATACACGTTTATTTTGCACATTCATATGATTGTACATGCATTCATTGGCATTTCTGGGTAAATTGATTTATATATGAAAATTATGGATTTAATTAGAGTGTATTAAATTTGATTTGGCAATTTTTGTATATTTTGGATATTTTAAAATTTTTGGTCAATTATTTTGAGTTGAAAATTTATTTGGTGATAATAGTTATTATGTCAGAATTTTTGGTGAATTT
>JANZXR010000002.1:3278169-3291883 GCA_027575705.1 Erythroxylum echinodendron | reverse complement strand
ATTATTATTATTATTATTATTATTATTATTATTATTATTATTATTATATGTTCTATATTTTTTATTAGAGTTATAAAATTAATTTTTGTATAATTAAATATCTAAAATCTAAATTCCTATAAAAATATTCAACGAAATACTAAGATATATAATATTCATATCCTTATAATTTTTTTAAAGTCATATCCTCATAAGTCATTTTACACATAAACAGCTAATACTAAACATCTAATTTTACCAAATATTAAATGACAAACAGCTAATGCAATCAGCTGATTGCCAAATAGAACTTAAGGCTTTGTTTGACAATAAACTGATTGCATTAGATGTTAGCTGATAGCTGATTATATTAGCTAATTTGACTAGTAAATTGTATTAATTGTTTGTCAGAGATGTTTGGTAAAATTAGCTGTTTAATATTAAATAATTTGTAATGATTTATTTTAGTCATTAATAAATTAACTTATTAATAATAAAAATATTAAGATATGTGGATAAAAAAGTGACTAATTAAAATTTTTTATCATTGAATTCATCCGAATTTTAAATTATTACTTAAAAACGTTAAAAAACGGGAGTGAGGAGTGCAAGTTGAGTGGGAGTGGAGGCCAGAGGAGTGTGCCTGTCACGAGTTTACCAACTCAGCGGCTTTGACTGGTTCTTTTCTCGGGCCTAATTCTTATTTCTGCGGTCTCCTGTTTCTCTCTTTCCAATTCCGGACTTATCAACACTGAATCTGTTTCCATCATCTTTATGACATTTGGCGAGTAGATGTACTGCACCACAAGTTGTTGGCTCTTGAGCACTTCAATTTCTCAAATCTCTGTTGCTAATTAACCCTAGACTCGCGCACCCTCCGCCCACCGGCGGAAACGAAAATCTAGTCGAAGACTTGAGTTGCTAAGGTAATTCAACCTATATCTCTATATTCTCATATTTCGGAGTTGTTTATTTTGGGAAGAAATTCCCAACTTACTTTTTTTGGGGGTTTGTTTAATGGATCCTATTGAAAACGAGAATTGATTGATTTTTGGCTTCAGGCTGTTGTGATTTAGGGTTAGGCTTTAAACTTGTCTACTCACAAAAACACCAAAATTTTATGTTTTTTGTTAATTTTCTTCCCCTTTTTTGCTGCTTCTGATTTTTATCGCTTTAATTTTGGCAGGAGGGTATTGGTGATTGGATTAGTTGAATTGTTCGCCTGCGAAATGCACCTCCATTGACATTGCACAGGCACCCTATGTGTGCTGAGGTGAGTCTTTTTTGCCGATCCTGTCCCTTTGGTTCGGGTTGGGCTGTTCCAACCCTTCTCTTGTTTTATTAGAAAACTGGGCTAAACCTGTGCAGATAATAGAGCAGTTTCAGAAATGTCATTTGGACCATCCAATTGGGAATTTCTTTGGATAGTGCACTGAGCTCAAAGTGAAGCTATATCGCTGTTTCCGGGAGGAAGTGAGTTCCTGTCCTGTTTATTCTTTCTGGTTGCTTAATGTTTACTCATGTTTAGATTTTCTGTATCGTGGTGTTTTTCCATCAGAAAGCTCTCAGGAGAAAGGCTAATTTTGAACAGAGTAGCTTTACGGAAGCAAGCTGCTGAGACTGCCCAGTTGGGGAAGGAGCATCTTTAGTTATATTTCTATTAATTGAAGAAGTAGTTGTTTGGTGCATGAAGTCATTGACTGAATTCAGCAGTTCTGATACTTGTAAAATCACTCGACATGGTTAAGTTGGAGCCAATTCATCCACACATGTTCGTAGTCATAACATCAAACTTATCGACCCCTCTTACAGTCTCTAGTAGTTTTGAGTCTATTGATCAAAACAATTTTGGCTGATGAAGATGGATGCCGCACTTGGAATTACCTATATTTAATCTATCGTACAGTGCTCGTAACCCGAGAGTTCATACAAGAAATTTCTCCGGTGATCTCGTCGAGCGCGATCTCATTTTGTAAAATGGATGTATGAGAAACCCCATTAATCATAATCACCTTAAGAGATTGACTCTTCACGCTACCCCAAAATGACTCCAGTGCTATTAAACTTGCAAGATTCACAGTCCCATCTCCATCTCCGTAAACAACTTCAGGTTGTTTATCGAAACCATCTTCCCCGTAGAACAGTGTCTCTGGTGTTTTCACTCCACTGCCGAATATACACGTAACAGGAACTCTAGGTACGCTCACCTCCTCCATGATCAAGGGCAACGTGCGATATTGATAAGGATACACACCTTCTGAGAAGCCGATGTCCGTAAGAAATCGAGCGATATCCTGTGCTGAGTAGTTGGCATTTTGTGTTACGACAAGCTGTTTCTGACCAAAGACTCTGGGATTAGGTAACAGCCATAAGTTGCTCTCGGAGCTTCTCTGCTCAGCTCTTACTAACAAGGGATCAACAAGAGGCACTCCGAGAGTGTTCCCGGAGGCAAAAGTGTACATCTGCTCCACTGTCCCACCCCAAGGTGCGGAAAGGGCAATGAAGTGTTTGATGTGCTTTCGGCGCCAAGAGAGTGAGTTTCGGTTGAGAAGTTGGAGCACGAAAAGACCTCCTAAACTGTGGGATAGTATTATTACAGGTTTTCCTCGGTTGCGAGCACTTGCTTTTTCCACTAGCCGTTTCAGGTCTTTTAAGAATTTGGAACCAACTTTAGATGGGTGGCCTTTTGCAGCTAAGCCATATCTGAAATCGTAAGGAGCACCAAAGAGTGTCTTGTCTTTCACATATCCAATTCGCTCCAGGGATTTCACGAGTGGTGACATGTACTCTGTGATATGTCTGGAAATGAAAACTTCTGTCCATCAGTAACACATCTTGCTACAGAGACTCCAGTACCACATATTTCTACCTTGATGCAATTATAAATACTCCAATCTATGCGCATATAAATATATGCCAACAAGTTAATTTGATTTCTCATCGTTAAACTTAAAAATTTTATCAATAAGACCTATCAAACCAAATTAAAATGATGGACTTACCTGAGGGCAGGGTCTAAACAAAGCAGAGACTCTATTGAGCCGAAGTGAGGGACTCTGGTTTCAACTCCAGGAGCATTGAAGTAGTCATCGAGATCTTTCTCGTAGTAAAGCATCATTCGATCAGCGAAGCATTGAGTGAAAGCAGCAAACAGGACACTTGGGTCAAACCATAGCCTGAACCACCCACCTTTCTGCTTCAGAAATGGATACCATCTGTTGCATACCAGGCTTGTGGGTTTGTAGTCTTGGGTCAGCCTTGCTTCTAGCTGATTTCCGCCAGTTCCCGGTACCAGAATGAGAGGGTGGAGATCGCTTGTGGATTTACAACTGCACATCACAGCCATAGATAATACCATGTATAGATACACTATCGGTACTTTCATTTCTTGTTCACTTGCACTTCGTGACAAAAGGACAGAGCGAATTGGATTTATTACTGAGCATCGATTTTGAATAGTTAGCTGATAACATTCAGCAGTTCATGTCAGGATGTGAAGATGGGAATTTGCCACATGGTCGATTGGAAACTTCGGGTTTGATTGGATGTTGGTTTATCTCACACTTGAAAAGTTCCGAGTCTTAAAGATTATGTTCGAGTGGCTCGAGTTAGGCCTGAACTCTGCTGTACCAATTAGGCCCAACATAAAGCATATAGAGCCTATCAGTTAAAATCTGGTCGCTTATTTATCTCATGGCTATATGTATAATTTGAGAAATACTTGTTAAATTTCGTGATATTATTATTATTATCATTATTATTATTATTATTATTTACACCAAAAAATAGGTTCGGCCTATTTTTACTATTTTTTGAGCCGAAAATTTGAAGCCCAAAGAGAACCCATGGTTCGGAGTTTAAAAGAAATCCATTGATCTTGACCCATCAGATTTCAGTGTCCAGCAAAGAGGAAAGTAATAGAGTTGGAGTTGGATTGGGAGTCTTGAAGTCCAAGATAATGAGGGGATAAGGATAAAGTTTTATTCAAATTTTATCTCTATCTGATAGGATAAAGTTTTATCCAAATCTTTATTTTTATCTAGAAAGATAAAATTTTATCAGGATTACAAGTTGAATTGTAGTAGGAAACTCATCATTGTTGACTATAAATAGAAGTTTTGAAGTAGAAAGAAGGCTCTCCAATCTCTGACATATCAAAACGCTTGGTATCCCAGCAAACCTATTAGCTTATTTATATTTTCGGCAATCCTCTATTTTTTCCTAGCATTAGTCTTTCCTTTTTCAACTGATTCCAGCAATTTTCGATTTCTTAGTCATTGTGTTTTGCCGAATTGTTTATCAATAAAGCAAAGTTCTTTTTTGTTAGATTTTTTGTCCCATTCTAGCATACACAATCGTTTGATTTTAGTCTTAGATTACGAGTCGCAATATTTTCTTCCTTATTTCCTAGCTTAGAATCACTTTAAATTCCTGGCACGCTCGCAAACTGAATCAAAGGGCTACGTGTTAACCTTTAATCAAAATAAAGGCAAACATATTTTTGACACGCCCGATGGGACCATGCAATGATGAAAACAAGATCTAGTAAGAGTACTGACATTTTCATCAGTGGAGGTGATGACATGGAAAACGTTGCAACAGCAACGCAGGAAGACCAACCTCAATCCGTTGAGTTAAGTCAAGCAAGCAACATTGAGATCTTTTTAACAAAAGTTCTGGAGGCCATAGAAAAATTGACAGCTCTCTTGAACACTTTGGGGAGTAACCAAAAGGAGCTTTTAACCGCGATCAGCGGATGTGCGATGCCAGGAAACAACAAAGGCATAGGCGGAGAAGAGTCAAGCAAGACACTGCGTCAAACTGAATCATAGGCCTGCAAGTTACCAGTAGCCGCGGAAAATCAGTTAGTGGCTCCAACTGGAGGTGAAGGGTCATCAGCCAAGGTGACCAAGTTGGGAGAAACTTCTCCCATGAAGGTGCTCGAGGGGCAATCCACCAGGGTTGACAGCCCCAACAAGGAGAAACAGCTGGTGACCACCTACCAGCCACCGCACAGAAAGGATGAGACACCGATTGCTGTCCTGCCTCCGGTGTCTATTAACCACAGGACCCCTATTCAGTTCACAGCCACACCAGACCAGCGACTCAACCTCACCTCTATGAAGAGGGAATGAGCTCTGGGGGCAACGGGAGTCTGGTGACCAATCAGATGTAGGCGCTCCCAAGGAGTACAAGTCACTAAGCTGTTCAGCAGCCGGTGACCATGGGTCAAGCAATGCATGAGCAGAACACTCAGGCGATCGATCATTTTACCAGGGATGCATTTCGTGAGATTGGCCAAGAATTGTATGGCCCCGGGTTTAATCAGATTATTCGACCCGAATTTAGGAAACCTTATCCTGAATTCATAGACAGAGCAGCCTTTTCCAGAGGTGTCAAAATCCTGAATTTCACGTTATTTTATGGAGAAGATGGATAGTCTTCCATCGAGCACATAGCGAGGTTCACCACTCAATACTCGAAACTTTCTAGCTACGAAAACTACCAGTATCTGCTTTTGAAGTTGTTCCCAAATTTGTTAATTGGAGCTACTTTCTTTTGGTACGTGTCATTGCCAAGAGACTCCATGTTTGGTTGGGCAGATATGACAAGAGTCTTCCATGTTCAGTTTTATAGAAGTGAACCCGAATTTAGTATCGTAGATTTGTCCAGGCTTACTCAGCAGGCTGGAGAGAAGGCGGACGATTTTATTACTAGGTTCAAAAGGATGAGAAACAAGTGCAGGATCAATATTCCAGAAACTGAGTTCGTGAAGATGGCGCAGAAGGGTTTGGACCTGGAGCTGAGGAAAAAGTTTCAAGGCATAGATTTTAGAGACTTTTTCGAGTTGGCTATGAAAGTGAAATAATATGAGGAGCTGCTTAAAGAAGACAATAAGCTGAAAAAGCAGAATATGGGGACTTACTTCAAAGAAGTCCATAACGCTGAAGTGGAAGTCGCTATAACTGTCGTATCTGATACTGAAAGCATAGTATACCCACACCTGACAAATATACCTTTAGGAGCGCAACAGAGATGCGACAAAAGGGGGAACAAATGCACCTTCGATGTAAGTAGAACGTCGGAAATATTCGATTATCTCATGAAAATCGATTTTATTTCTTTGCCAGAATATCACGTTTTGCCTACTAAAGAGGAGATGAAGGCTAAAGACTATTGCAAATACCATAACGCATGGACTCATTCTACCAACATGTGCTGGGCCTTCAGGAACGTAATTCAGGATCGCATCAACAGAAAAATTCTCAAGTTCCCAAAAGAAGCAATGCTTATTGACAAGAATCTATTCCCAGTGGGGTCAGTGAACGTAGCAAGTGTTGACATGAGGGATTGGCTCAACCAAAAGAGGAGGCAGGAGCATCCGAATCAAGTGTGAAGGCCGAAAGGGTGGAAAGTGTGAAAAAGGATTAACGGCCTCACCATTGCTTCTGAAAGGCAAGGGAGAATCAGTGCACTGGAAAGGATCAGAAGCCGGGTCACCAGAAATAACAGGGAAGCCGGTGACCAGGTAGCCATCAGCACTGGCGGTCGCCCAAAATTTGTCAAGCCACTGATGCCCAAGAAAACTGGAGAGTGGGTTCGGATGGAGAGCAGAAGGAATGACAAGAAGGAAATACTTACTGCTGCTCAGAAAAACGCTAAAACAAAGAAAAGAAAGTTGCAACGCAAGAAGTTGGCATAGAGACTATTTCGGGAAAAAGAAGAACTGGAGATGGAACTTCAGGTTCAAACCATGACTCATTTGGTGGAAAAACAAAAGATGCTTGATAAAGGAAAGGAGTTGGCCAATATGAACAGACAGATGGTTGAGCATCGTGAAGAAGGAATTCAGAAATTGAATTCGGAAGGAAGGCAACGGAGGATGACGATGCGGAGAAACAGGTAAACAGTTACTTCAATGTTGGTGATGTCCCTGTTTATTATGTGGGAGCTGCTTCGGTGTTATTATCAACTATTTTTCTCCATGTTGATCCTGAAGACGAGGCGAGAGGCAGGTTGAGAAATGAAGAAAAAGTTTCGGCTGCAGAAGAAGAACAAATTCCAGTGAAGAAATTCTCAGATAAAATGCAGGACACTGAGGAGAGCAAAGCTCTGACGTTTGACAAGCCATTGACAGTGAATCACACCAAACTACTGTACATATGGGCTTGCGTCAATGGAAAGCTACTAAACAGAGTTTTGGTGGGCAATGGAGCAGCTGTAAACATGATTTCCTTGGAAGTGCTACTAGGACTTGGGAAACAAGAAGAGGATATCATTTCTACAGACTTAGTGGTGACTGCAGTGACTGGGGACGTGGCAAGAACATTGGGAGTAGTTTGACTATAAATAACAGTGGGGAGTAAGACGTGTGTGTCTGCCTTCTTCGTAATCAACACTAATGTGAGTTATAAGTTGCTTCTGGGTAGAGACTGGATTCACGCAAACACGTGTGTGCCGTCTTCCCTACACCAATTTTTATTGTTCTAGCATGGCGACAACGTGGAAATGGTTAAGACAATAATCTTTTCATCGCTTAAGTCAACTTAGTGGATGCTTGCTATTACTATGGAGATACCACGCCAATTACTTTTGAAGGTTTGGACAAAGAGGGCAGGCCTACGCTGATAAAATTCGCCAATGACAAGTATTTGATACTTCAAGCAACCAGTGTCAGTGAGAAGAATAAAAGCATCAGACCTCTTAGGCCGATGGGAGGAGACAATGGCCAGCCAGGCCAATGATGACTCAAGGAAATAAAGAAGGGTGGCCAGTGGCTGCAATGGCCATCCAAGAAGCAGTTTTGCAACAGGCCAAGAAACAACTAGTAGTCAACCATAAAATTGACATGTTTGGGACAGAGTTAGTTTATGAAGGAGAAATCCCAGAAATAGTAAGAGATGAAATAAGTCTGGAGGAGCTACAAGTCGTGCCACGCAAAATGAAAGATGAGACACTTTAAGTAAAGGACCCTCTAGAAAAAATCAACTTGAATACTGCCGAGGATCCTAAAGTAACATAAATCAGTGGCCTAATTAGTAAGGAATTACGCTAGGAAATAATCAAGCTACTTCACGAGTATAAAGACTTTTTTGTATGGGATTACAAAGATATGCCAGGTTTAAGTTGGAGTCTAGTGGAGCACCGGCTGCCCATCAAACCTGAATTCGGCCCTTTTCAACAACCACCCAGGAGAATGTCTAAAGAACTGGAGATGAAGGTGAAAGAAGAAATAGAGAGGCTTCTTAAAGTAAGCTTCATTAGACCAGCTAAGTATACCGAGTGGCTAGCAAATATAGTCCCCGTAGTCAAGACAAACGAAAAAATTAGAGTGTGTGTAGATTTCTGGGACTTGAATGCCGCCACACCTAAGGATGTGTATGTAATGCCAGTTAGTGACATGCTTATTGATGCCACAGCCAACCATGAAATATTAACGTTTTGGGATTGTTTTGCTGATTATAATCAGATCAAAATCGTCGAGAATGATATTCATAAGATAGCGTTTCGATGTCCGGGTGCACTCGACACATTCGAATGGGTTATGATACCCTTTGGGCTAAAGAACACTGGAGCTACTAATCAAAGAGCCATGAACCTCATTTTCCATGATATAATTGGAAAAGTTGTTGAAGTTTACATCGATGATGTGGTTATCAAGTCTAAAAAACTGGTTGACCATGTAGTTCATCTCAGGCAGGATTCGAGAGACTGAGGAGGTACCAGCTCAAGCTTAATCCTCTAAAGTGTGCCTTTGGAGTCAGGGCTGGAAATTTTCTCGAATTTCTGGTCCATCAAAGGGGCGTGGAGGTTGACGACAACAAGGCCAAGGCAATTGCGCAAACAGAGCCTTCTAAAAATAAGGAGGAGTTGCAAAAGTTTTTTAGGTCAGATTAATTACCTAAGGAGGTTTATCTCCAACTTGGCAGGTAAGACGAAGGTCTTTTCAGAACTACTCAGACTAAAGAAAGAAGAGGAGTTCGTGTGGGCAGATAGACATCAATAAGCGTTTGATAAAATAAAGGAATATTTCTCTTCGCCACCAGTGCTTATGCCGTCAAGGAGGGACCATCCCCTCCGTTTGTACTTAGCAGCGTCAGTAACCTCAATTGGGTGCATTTTAGCTCAGAACAACACTAAGGTAATGAGCAGGCTATTTATTATTTGAGTAGGACTCTCAAAGATGCTGAAGTTAGGTATTCTCCAATCGAAAATGTGTGTCTGGCTTTATATTTCGCGTGCACTAAGTTAAGGCACTACATGATGGGAAATTTAGTGTTTGTGGTGTCCAACACCGATGTGATCAAATACATATTGAGAATGCTGATTATCACTTGGAGAATAGGAAAATGGGCTATTGCTTTAGCCAAATTTACTCTCCAGTTCTTGCCCCAGAAATCCGTGAAAGGGCAAGCTATCGCAAATTTTCTGGCTGATCGTCATAGTGTAGAAGTCCCCGACATTGGGGAACCTGACCTAAATGTGTTCTATTTAGAAAGAGCCCCGTGGATTTTAAAGTTTGATGGATCTAGCACAACCGATGCCGCTGGGGCAGAAGTCATTATTATATCCCCAGCATGTATCAAAACTACGCCATCTTTTAATCTCAACTTTCCATGCACTAACAATCAAGCTGAGTATGAGACTCTAATAATTGGGTTGGAGATCCTTAAAGAAATCGGTGCCAAGGACTTAGCCATATACAGGATTCGCAACTGGTTATCAGACAACTAAATGGTAAATATAAGTGCAGTAGTTTTTCTTTGGCACCATATTTTGCCGCTCCAGTTCAGTTGTTAGACGTTCGAGTGCGTAGATTTATTCTACGTCCCACGAGAAGACAATTGGGAAGCAGATTCAATGGCTAGGGTGGCCTCAGGAGTGTGAATGTCTGATGACTTGATACATAAGTTTGTCCTTATCCAGAAGAAGAATCACCCTTCCATCGAAGGCCGAGGGATGCCATGGATGTGTTTAATGCCAATGTAGAGTGTGCTGGTGACTGGAGAACTTCTATCAGAGAATACTTGGAAAACCTAAAAGGAAGGACACCATATAGAATCAAGATGCAGGGGCTGAATTATCTCCTGGTAGAAGTTACTCTTTACAGGAAAAGTGTCGATGGTCTCCTCCTTAGATGCTTAAGTCCTGTGGAATCTATAGAAGTATTAAAATAGGTTCATGAGAGTGTGTGTGGCGCTTATCAATCCGGAGAAAAAATGCGTTGGTTGATTCGTAGACATGGTTATTATTGGCCTCTCATATTTGACGATTGTTTCAAATATGCTAAAGGCTGTAAACAGTGTCAGAAATATGGGAAGATCCAGAGGATACCAGCCGCATAATTAACAAGTATAATCAAACCTTGGCCTTTCCGTGAGTGAGCCATTGACCTGATTGGAAAAATTTACCCGACATCATCCAAAGGCCATTCTTTCATCATAGTGGCTACGGATTTTTTCACCAAGTGGGTGGAAGCTCTACCAATGAAGAAGGTTGAGTAGAAAAAAGTCATTCAGTTTATCAAGGAAAATTTGATTCATAGGTTTGGGATTTCCGAGTCAATTACCACTGACCAAGGGTCAATGTTCACTGGAGAATTAATCAGGGAATTCACGGAGGATTACGGCATTAAATTACTAAGGTCAAGTCTTTATTATCCTCAGATAAATGGACAAGTCGAGGCTTCGAACAAAGTCATAATCAACATTCTACAAAAGATGATAGAGGATAATCCTAGGGACTGGTACAACCTTTTCTCTGAGACTCTATGGCCATACAGGATATCGAAACGAAGTGTGACTGGGGTGAACCCATTTTTGTTGACCTTTGGACATGACGCTGTACTACTTATGGAGGTAGTGGTGCCCTTATTAAGGGTTGCATGGCAAAACAACTTGACGCCAGAGGACTACTCGCAAGCTATAATGACGGAGCTAGAGGAATTGGATCACGTGAGAATGGATGCCCTCAATATAATGGTTCTACAGAAGAAGAAGGTGGCTAGAGCCTACAACAAGAAAGTAAGAAGAAAGAATTTTAATGAAGGCGATTTAGTCTGGAAGTTGGTACTGCCCATCGGAAGTAAAGATCGGGTGTACGGGAAATAGTCAGTGAACTGGGAAGGGCCATTCAAAGTCCACAAGGTGTTACCTGGGAACGCCTACTGGTTATCAAGTCTATCGGAAGAAACTCGTAGCAAATACATCAATGGCAAATATTTGAAGTATTATCCCACTATGTGGGAAAATATCCAAAGGGAGTAGAATTTAAATACTCGTATCAATGGGCGGCCACTGATAAATTTTTTTTGTGAAGTAGGCTGCCCAATTTTGTACAAGAGTGATTGACTCAGTATCAAATAAATGGAATAAAATTTTGGCGCGTCATTCAGTTAGAGTAAATTCGAATGTAATAATATGAAGCAAAATATAAAAATCCTTCCAAAATAAGCCGCTTATAAGGCAGGCTATACAAGCAATCCATGAATGTTCTACAAGAACGAATATTGGATGTGTCAGATATCATCCCACTGAACTAGGCAGTCATGGATTGTCCGCTCAACTCCCCTCAGACTAAAAGAACAAGCCACAATAGAAGGATAGAGTTTTTTCAGCTCCTCGCCACTTGCGGTGGCCTCTTGTTTTTTCACTTTTAAGGTTTCCTTCTTACCCACCAAGGAGACCCAATGTCCAAAACTTTCTTGCTGGGCAGCAGCAATCTTCCCTTGAAGTTCTTCTATCTCCTCTTCCCAAACCATTATCTGAACAAGTTGAGTGTCATCCTCCAGCTTAGATTGCTTGATCTCCTCTGAGAGGGTCTCCACTGCTTTCTTCTGGAGGTCGTAGGAAGTGTTCAAGGCCTGAAAATGACCCATTTGACGATTGACATCTTCCCTCTGGCTAGAGCAAGATGAAAACTGGGCCTTCAAGCTACTAATCCTGCCTTTCAAAGAGTTTAACACTACCTTCTCGGTGGCCAAAAGATTCGAGGATAGGAGAATCTCCATAGCCTAGAGAGACTCCTGAACAGTAACTTCATCCAAGGCGTCAAAGTCAGAGGAGAAGAAAGCCTTCACCTTCTCCTTAACAGCAGCCGCCTCCTCTGGGGACACCACAATAGGGACCGCAGAAGGAGGATAAAAAACGCTTAAGTCCATCATGGCTAAAGGGTCCTCCCAAGAGAGCTCTTCCTCTAGTGCGGCACTAATGGAAGCCAGAGTCTGCAAAGAGTAAAGACAAGTCAGTAGGGATGTTACTAGCATAAAGAAAGAAGAAGGCGGGCGATACAAACTTCATACCGTCTTGGGAGAAGAAGCCTGGTCACCGGTGATCCTGGTGTCCGTGACCACAGGTTCAGTGTCCTGCTGGTCACCAGCAACTTCTAAACTCTGGGTGGCCTCATGGAAGCTCAAGACTTCCTCCTCTTCGCCTGTCCCATCAGAACCTTCATCACTGGTGACCTCTAGGGTACCAGTGACCGCCGTGGATTTTGGCTGACCAACCAGTCTTCCAGAACGCGAGAGCTAGCAAAAGTAGTTTTCTTTGTGTCCAGTGTCTTCTTAGCTTTGACACCGGAAGAGACTTTGGGTTGCTTGAATGTCTTAGCACTTGAGGGAACTACGAACCAAGGGTAAAATTAGGAAGAAATAAAGAAAGGAAGAGATGAAGAGAAGCGGTGATTACCTTGATCGGCCTTGCGAACCTTGATTTTGACAGAGGCCATGGACGACTTGCCTTTGGAAACTGGCGGCGAGAGGATACCTGAGCGTAAAAAGGAAATCAAGCATTAGTACTGGACAGGTAAAGAGGAAGGTTTGAAAATGACCAGACATACCTTGAACAGACGGGGAAAGAATGAAGGTCTGGGAAATATTCTGCCACCAGGAATTGAAAGAGTTGGTCATTGAGGTCGGATCCCTCCCAACACAGATGATCGGCCTGATTCTAGTGTCTGATAGCTTCTCCTGCCACTTCTTAATAAACTCCTTGATTTCAGACTCTGATAAAGAGACCCTACTACCATCGGGTTTCAAAAGATGCTAGATAGCATCCAGGCAGCCCTGCGTCAAACCAAACTATCGGTACCACAGTTGCGGCATACAGATTTCATAGTAGACGCCCAACTGCTTGCCACCTCCTTTCAGCATAGCAGAAGTCCCAGTTAAAAGATGCCTAGCTTCACAAACCAGGCCTCACTCCTTTTCGTGCTCCTCAGGCATACCAGACACATATCGCTGTATAGGTATCAGAAGGACATCCCATTCCTGTAACATCCTGTTACCTCTACGGCTAGAACATTTATTTATGAGACATTTATATGACTTAAGATAAATGCACGTTAGACATAAGTTATTTGTGATTTATATATTATTTTGGCACATTCATACAATTGCAAATGCTTTCATTGGCATTTGCGGGTTAATGGAAGTACATACGGCTAATTATGATTATGAAAAATGGTGAATTAGTGGACATAAATAGCACAGGTGGGGAACATGCAATGTACCCATATATTATATTGTTTAAGTTAGGAAGAATCCACTATGGTTTTCATTCTTCACTGAAACACACCACATTGTAATTCTCTTCCTTGATCTTCATCACTGAATAGAAATTTAGCAGCTTTTTGTGGTGTTGACTTCTATTTAAGTGTTGGAGTACTTGTTAAGCAAGTAAGTGATTGTAATGTTGTTTCCACTGTATAAATGAGTATGTGCATGTTGGATATATAT
>JANZXR010000002.1:3231121-3257292 GCA_027575705.1 Erythroxylum echinodendron | reverse complement strand
AATTACAATATTTTTTACAAACCAACCGCTGTCAATGGTAATAGTAATCATTATTTCATCTTAACCAACCGTCATAATTATAATGATTATATTCATTCTCATTCTTCCTTATATTTATTCCAATCACCTTCTATAAACTAAGAGCCCCCTAAGACGCATTTTAAACTTTAACACTTGCAATAAAATATAGAACAAACTCTAACATTTTGAAACGTTAAATTAAACTTTTGATGGTTTTGAAATTTAAGTTGGAGTGAGAATGAGGTCGATCCAAAAAACTTAAACCTTATGGAAGATTGTTGATTCTCAACCTTATATACTATTATGAGATATTGTTTCTTTTCGTTATGAGATTTATTATCTCAATACTCCCCCTTACTTGCAACATCTTTTTGGATTTGTCAAGTGAACTACTTGGAGTTTTTGGGCTCCGAGATATTTGCTGAGCAATTGTGCCTTATTGGCTTTGATACCATTTTGAAATTTAAGTTGGATTGAGAATAAGATCGATCTAAAAGACTTGAGCCTTATGAAGGATTACTCATTCTCAACCTTATATATTATTATTAGATGTTGTTTCTTTTCGAAGTGGGATTTATTATCCTGAAATGGTCGCTTAATATGGTACCAAAGCAGGTTGTTCTAGGTTACTCGTTACAATAGACTGTGTCACGTGTTGGGCCATAAATTAGCCCATGCGTGAGGGGGTTTGTTGAAATATAAGTGAAGCTTTGTCCTATATGGAAAGAAAATATGGCTTGAGTATGCATATAAGTCTAATGATTTACTTCTCCTAGTACCAATTAGTTTTATGATGGAACCTCATTTGGGCTTATGTGTGCTCAGTTTATTTAGGCCAAATCATATAAAGTTTAACATGATATCAGAACCTCTGTGACCAAGAAATCGTGAGTTCAAATCCTACTACTCATCTATTATTCAACACCCATATATTATTCAGCACAAGGTGGAGTGAGCCTGTGCAAGTTTCAAGCCTAAAAAGATTTCACTTAAGAGGGTGTATTAGTGAATATATAAAACTAATTAAGTTGGCCTCACACAACAACTTAAGTTATTGTGATGAAATGATCGCTTAAAATATGAAAAACTTAATAAAGTTAATTTCTCATCCCTTAAACATGATACCAATACCGACATGTGAGATCTGAAAACTTGAGACATCAACCGAAAAATTATATTTTCATATATAATTTATTTTATTCTTATTTCTTTTTAAATATTAATAATTCTGCTTGTAAATTTTCAACCAAATTAAGCAGGGTACGAAGGATGAATGGCTGAGATGCAATTACGGAGTATCTTATGCAAAAAACATCCTCAGCAGTTTACAGTACCATCTCTTCCTTGGGAAAAAAGGTTATCGAACATTGGTCTACAGTGGTGACCATGACTTGGCTGTACCCTACGTGGGAACTCAGGAATGGATAAGGTCTTTGAATTACTCCATCGTCGACGATTGGCGGTCGTGGCTTGTGGATGGCCAAATTGGAGGGTATGTCCCATTCCTAAATCTTGCCAAGTAGATTTGCAAGATTTTGTTCCCTGTAATTCCACAAACACGACATTAGCTTTTTACAATGGTTTCAGGTATACTAGGACTTACTCTAACAAGTTAACATTTGCAACTGTGAAGGTATGTATACATTACAGGGGATGATTAGAATGAACTTTGTATTCTCTATAATAGTGTTCGTTTTTGATCATTTCTGGTTTTTTACAGGGGGGAGGTCACACTGCTCCAGAGTACAAGAGACCAGAAGCTTTTGCCATGTACTCGAGGTGGATATCTGAAGAGCCTCTGTAACTTATCTCTTTCCTATGCAGAGACATGACACGGAAGTTGTGATGTAATTGTAATAAATTGGCGTATGATTTGAAGATATAACTACAATAAAAGTGATTCCATTTTCACTTGCATAACTAGAAAAGCCTCGACTACTGTACCAAATGCTGAGTGTTCCTCAGCAGGTTTACTAAAGCTATGAATTACCTTACGGGAGGAGGCTCTGCTCTTAACAGAAACCTCTGTTCTCCGTATCGCATACTGAAATGTCAATCTTCTTGCTCAATGCATAGACTTAAACGTCAATTTGTCTAAGGATTTCGTAACTTAGATTGCTCAATCAAGAGCTCAATTTTACTTGCGCCCCTAATCTGGGTAAATATATAGGAGTAAGGTTGATTCATGAGCGATCTAAGCTACGAAACTATCAGTATATTCTAGATAAAGCACATCAGAAACTCATAGAGCGAAGCATTTGCTTTTTACCTATGGCAAGGAGAGTTATGTTAACACAGTCAGTAATAACGACACTTCCAATATATATGATGCAGACGGTGAGACTACCCAGGCAACTTTGCGATGATGTGGAGAAAATTATGAGAGATTTCATTTGGGTATCCAAAGGCGACCATAGAAAATTACACTTAGTTCGCTGGGAGGAGATTTGTCGTCCTAAATATGCAGGAGGTCTCGGACTCAAACAAGTAAGTTTACAGAATGATGCATTTTTTGCAAAATTGGGTTGGGACGTGCTTATCAAGCCTAATGCATTGTGGGTTTAGATCCTTCAACATAAGTATCGTTTAAAAAAGCACCACATTCCACAATCGCTGGCAAGAACAGGGACTTCGATCATCTGGAAGGAGATTACTGCCACATGGTCACTTGTTCAACAAGTAATCAAATGGCAAATAGGAAATGGAAGCCGAGTCTATTTTTGGCTGGATGCATGGGTAAGAGATTGGGGTCCACTTTTACTCGTGACGACTTCTCAACCTCCGGACGTTGTGTTACATATGAGAGTAAAGGACCTTGTCGACGTGAATGGCAACTGGGGCTGGTCTTTGTTCCAACAATATCTCCCCTCTTCTTTGTTCCAACAATATCTCCCCTCTTCTGTCTGTATGTCCATGCCCCTACTCGATAGCAGAGGAGACGATCGAGTCATTTGGGGACCAGCTAGGAATGGTAGATTACAGTGGCGTCTGCCTATGAACTCATAGAGGCCAATCCAGAGGTCACCAGCGACAGGATTTGGGAATTAGTTTGGAAGTGGGCCAGGTCGCAACAGATTCGTGGGTTCCTATAGCTACTGGCTGAAAGGAAACTACTGACTAATCAACAGCAGGTTGCCGGACATATATCCATGGACTCTAGTTGTATGTACTGTCGACAAGAAGAGTCACTCCTTCATGTATTCCCAGATTGCTCCAGGGCCTAAGCCTTTTGGAGCCAATTTCCTCCTAACGCGCTTGCTTTTGGCTTTTTCCAACAAGATGTAGAGACATGGTTACTTGCTAATCTAGGACGTCAAAACCGAGGGCAGACGGTAGCCTGGGCCACTATCTTTGGAGTTTCGTGCTGGTTTCTCTGACAGTGGCATAATAAAAGCATCTTTGACGATAATTTTACTTGGCCACATGGAGGAGTACACATTGTTATGGCTTACACGGATTGGGTTGAAAGAGCAAGGGCGGTGGAAGGCCAGGTCATTCCATGCATCCACGGGCTTAATTCGGGGAACCTTGGTGGGATGGGCCAAACCAATGAATGGTTGGGTCAGTTAAACACAGACGGGGCTGTTAAACCAGATAGTCACCTCGCCACAGCAGGAGGTCTCCTCAAGAATAGAACTGGTCAATGTTGTGGAGGTTTCATGCAGAAAATCTGTGTGTGTTCACCTCTTACTGCCAAACTATGAGGACTTTATGCAGGGATCAAGTTGGCATAGGATCTAGGATACCGCCAAGTGGAAGTCGAAGTGAACTCGTTGGAAGTCATCAATATCCTCTCTTCTTTGGAGTCAATATAGTTGGACGGCTACATCTTGGTGTTGAGTGTTCATGAACTACAGTGTTGCAATTGAGAACTTCATCTCCAGCATGTTTATCGAGAAGGAAATAAGAGTGCCAATTGCCTGGCCGAGCTAGCTTTCCATTCTACCTATGGCCTCTATGTCCTTTAGGATCCTTCGATAGAATGTATTGAGTATATTCAGCAGGATATGCAGGGGTTTTATTCACTCAAAGCATGTGTTAAGTTGTATTAGTTTTTCTCCTTTTGTATCCCAAAAAAAAAAACCATTTTTGCTAAACAAGATAAGTCATAGTCATCGCAGTTCATCACTTTTTGGCGTTTTAGCAATGCACGTCTCTCTCTATATTTTCATTTTTTGCCCCAAAAACACGTTTAATGTTGACAACAGTGTGCAGGAAAATGACCTAAAAGAAGCAAACTTTGTTTTTTTAGTCATTAAAAGTCGACAACTTTGTCTTTTATCAATTAACTCTAATCCACCTAAATGATTTGTGTGTGAATTGTTGTAATTGTTTTACTTTTCAAAGTAGATTGGTCAAGTGCATATACCAGAGGGAGAGGATAAGAAAAACAAAACTTCTTTAACCTCTTGTCAACGTACAGCAGCTTCTCTTTGTTTGACTTTGAATAGTTGCACAAGAGATGATAAACCATTGCTTAATTAAGATCATAAATCCAATTTCTTCGAATTTTGAAATAATAATTTGTTTTACTAAATCTAATTATAATAATTAAAATAACTAATTTTAAAATAAAAATTTATATCTTGTTTTAACAATTCAAATCGAATTTCAAATTTAGTTTCATTTGACCTTTTTTTAGGTAAAACATTTAATAGATTCTTTTTAAGGTCAAAATTGCATTTTAAACCTTAGCATTTATTATAAAATATAACTTAAATTGTAACATCTTAAAATGTTTAAATTAAATTTCAGTATTTTAAAAACGTTTAAAACAGATTTTAAATAGATGAATAATTGAACGGGATTAATTATTTGTCAGTTAAGTACTGTGACATAATATTATTTTTATATTTTTAAATAAAATTGAATTTCAATGCTATGTAATTAGTTTTTGTTAAATTAATCAAATTCACTTCTTCATAATCCACTGGTCTAAATTTTTGACATGATATTATTTAGTGAGACTCACTTTTTAGTTAAAAATAAAAATAATTTTACGTTATTATTGACTTGACATTTAATTAACAAAAACTTAATTTCATTAAATTTTTCGTACACTAAACCTGTTTTAAACGTTTTTGAAAATGTTTATTTTAATTTAATGTTGAATAATTTGCAAATTCTCTTTTTCTGTAATTTCTTTCCTACCGTCTTTGTCATGACGTACAAAATGTAAGAACACATAAAATGGATAAAGAGAGAATAGAACAGCATGCAGGAAGTCGCTCGACCACATGTGAAAATAAGCAAATCCACACAATAGAGGAACACAGGATTTTTTTTGTGGGGCTGTAGCTCTGAAAAGGACCCATACTGGTCTGAATTAAGAAATAATGCCTATAGGCCTGAGTTATCATTGATTTGCTTGCAGACAAATTATTCAATTTACATCCATGTACCTGAGCACATAATTCATATCACGCAGCTGGTCCTGTCGGGTTTATCCTGCCTTGCAATAGTTTTATCACAGCGACATAGTCGAAAGTTTCCAGTAACCAGAAAAAGTAATGGCGGCGTCTGGAGCTGTCAACAGCTCGTGTTTCGTTTTACTTCTGTTCTTACAGTTTTGCTTGCAGCTCGCTGACGCTGGCTCGCTAGTAAAAATCCTTCCTGGTTATGGTGGACCGCTTCCTTTTAAACTTGAAACTGGGTGAGTTTTAGTAGGGAATTTCAGTTTCGGAGATTCGGGGCTCTATCAGGGGTTTAACGTTTGTGTTTATGCTCTGTTTCCAGATATATTGGAGTAGGTGAAGCAGAGGAAGTACAACTCTTCTACTACTTTGTCGAATCACAAGGAAATCCTAAAGAGGACCCTCTCATGCTTTGGCTCACCGGTGGTCCTGGCTGTTCTGCTTTCAGTGGACTTGCTTTTGAAATTGGTAAAATCAAAATCTTTTAACTCATTCCCTTCCACTATGAAATCCCTTCCTGTCACCAAAAAGATCGATCACTTGTTAAACTCAAAACTTCTCAGTAGTTTAAGATTCTAATAAGAACTTGATGGTTCCTTGTCATTGAACATCTATAGGTCCACTGAAATTTAAGGTTGCGGAGTACAATGGGAGCTTACCGACGCTGGTGTTGAATACACATTCATGGACACAGGTGGTCCTAGTTTGTAATTCTGCTAGACTGCTGTTACAGATTACATTGTTTGTTTTCCCAAATACTGATGGCTGATACTTTCAGGTATCCAATATAATATTTGTAGATATGCCTGTTGGAACTGGATTTTCCTATGCAAAGACATTCGCTGCCTCACAGACAAGTGACTTGCAACAAGTTTCCCAGGCCGATCAATTTCTGAGAAAGGTAATATTAGGCTGACTTATTCTTTACCTAATACTCCTTCCTCACTAATCACTAAGCTAAACTTGGTAAGTAATCTGACTTTGAGATTGTTATTGCAATATCGCAGTGGCTCATCGATCATCCACAATTCCTTTCGAATCCAGCTTATATTGGTGGGGATTCTTATTCAGGCATTGTCATCCCAGCTATAGCTCAGCAGATTTCAAATGGTATACCGAGAACTTATACGTTTGTTTATGCGTGAGATTACTTATTTCTTAATATGTTTTGAATTTTGATGTTCTTTTTCTGCAGGAAATGAAGGAGGGATTATACCATATATTAATCTCAAGGTTCGTGATGATAGTTTTCTACTTCTGTCCTCCATTTTCTTAATATTGATGTGGTCTTGGAACGTTACAGGGAATCCTAGCAGGGAATCCTGTTACAGACTCAAGTTTTGATAGCAACTCAAAGATTCCGTTTGCTCATGGAATGGGACTTATTTCTGATGAACTCTACGAGGTGTCTAACTCTCTGTTCTGGAGCTTATTCTTAACTAGGTAGAATGCCCAAGTAACAAGTCACATGTCTAAGTAGTCCACTCTATATATTTTTTCCAGGTTTTAAAGAGCGATTGTAGAGGGGAATATCGAAATGTTGATCCCAGCAACACCGAGTGTATAAAACATGTAGAGACATATGACGAAGTAATCTTAACATTTCCTGTTTCTGTTCATAGCTTCGTGTGCGAATCATTGCTTTGTTCATCGTTTTTTGTGCAAATGCAATTTGACAAAAGACCTACGTTTGGATTCTCAGTTGGTTTCCGGGATTAATCCTGCTCACATATTGGAGGCCCATTGCACCTTTGCTTCCCCAGGGCCAACAGAGCTGCTTGCCAAAAGAACATCAAAGTCACGAGAACTGCTTGAGCTCGGGGAAGATCTTCCAAAAAAGGGTTGTCGAGTAAGTCCTATTACTTTTTCGGATTATGGTCAGATTTCAGCAACCAAAGTCCTTTTATTAGTAAAATTGCTGGTTCTGGATTCTCATTTTCTTCTCTGCAGACATATGGTTATCTCCTCTGCAAATATTGGATGAATAACAATATCGTCTTCAAAGCACTCCGCGTGAGGAAGGTATGAGACCAGCATTTAAAAGTTTAGATCCTTGACCATCCAAAGCAAAATCACCAATCCCATGACTTAAACTATTGCAGGACCCTGTAAAAACATGGAAAAGATGCAATTATGGATTGCCTTATACAAAAAACATCAAAAGCAGTATCAAGTATCATGAATACCTTACGAAGAAAGGTTACCGCACCCTGATCTATAGGTTCAGTTTCCTTTCACTCCCATTGTTTCTCTCTTGCAGTTCATTTCTCTTTTTGTGCTTGACCTCTCCTCACTCTGAAACAGTGGTGATCATGACTTCCTTATACCCTTCCTGGGGACTCAGGCTTGGATAAGATCTTTAAATTACTCTTTGGTCGATGATTGGCGACCCTGGTATGTTGAAGGCCAAGTTGGAGGGTAAGTAAAAGGCTCTTCCTCTGTTTTTTTTTTTTTAAATCTTTTCCAAGTTCCTGCAAGTCTTATCTTGGTTCTTTCTACTGAAGCTTATTAGGGTTTTTTGTGAATATGAAATTTGAGCAGATACACGAGGACCTACGCTCATGGCCTGACATTCGCTACTGTGAAGGCACAGAACATTTTTTCCTCAGGAATTTCTCTGTTTTGGTTGGGATTACTCAATTTTGAACTCTCTTTGTTTGCAGGGTGGAGGTCACACTGCCCCTGAATACAAGCCAGCAGAAGCTTTTGCAATGTATAAAAGGTGGATAACGGAGAAGCCATTGTAACTAGCCTAGCTCGTCCAGTTCAAGCACTTGGCATTCATAGTAAAGTGATTTTAACGGTGGATTCAATTACAGATGGAGTTACGATACGCCACATGATTTCAAATAAAAATGCAAATTGCTTTGGATTATTTAAACTGTGAAAGTGACTTCTTTGTCTATTTCCTTCCCGGCGGCGTCTCGTTTCGTCGGCAAGTAAAGTTTTTCTTGTCTTTCAGAAGATACGCATGTCGAATCTGATTCAGCCAATAGCAGTCGTTCCTATCATTGCTATTCAGAATGTGGGACATTAAGACAAATCTTCAATCGTTAAAAAAGAATACAAAATGATGATGCAATAATTTACCTAATTTTACGATAAAATGTAAAATAATAAACATTATATTATTATATTACATTATGAATGCTTCTTTTAAATAATATTTTACTATATTACATTATCAATCTTTCTATTTTTACAAATAACAATTTTTTAATATTATATTTATTTATATTTTAAATCGTTATATTCTCTTCAATTCTATTAAAAATCTTACGTTCAATTAGATAAAGCCTTAGTTAATTACATGGAAATCAATAAAAAAATTATTCTCATGGTTAATTCATGTAATCAAATTTACTTTGATTTTATATTTTTATTAGTTTATATATACTCTTGTTAATAATGTATTTTATAGTAATTCTTATATGAAATTCTTGTTAAAGATAGTTTTGCAAAAAAAAGGTCAAAATTATAAAATTTAAAATTAATAAAAATTAAAAATTAAAATACATGAGAATTCCATATTTTAAATGTGAAGATCAAAAAACAAAAGGATAAGATGTCCACAGAAAATCTTTTTTACGTTTTTAATCTTTTGGCCTGCATCATTTGTTTATTGTCATATTTATATATGGGTCTACCAAAAATAGTATCTCTATTATGTAAGGGTAAGGTTGCGTACTATCAGACTTTTTAAGCTCTGCTTTGTTGCTAGATTTCAAACTAAACGATGATAATGATAATAATGGCTAATATTTATAATTTTATTTAAAAGTACAGTTATAAGAATTATCCAATCTACTCTACAAAAATTACATTTAAGATGAATTGAGATTACAATAGATTGATAATGGATTCAAAGTTTACATTGGGCTACCTTGAATGTTTTTCTGGGACTCTAAAAAAACCTATACTATCGAGTAAAAGACGACTTGTCGTTTCCTTCGTTTTCAAACACAGCTAAGAAACATGTAATGACTGCTGAGGATTCGGGCTTAACTTATAATTAACATTTCCGTCATTTGCGTCTGCGATGTGTGTCGTCAACTTCTTTAAACGACGGCGTATGACCCAATTCTTTTAGGCTACATTTAATTAGAAGAAAAGTTTTTAATGAAAACTAATAAAATGGAATAATATATAATATAATAAAACTTAAATACATATAATATTAGAAAATTATTATTTGGAAGAGTTCATAATAATATAATATAATATAGTAAAGTTATTTATCATTTTACATTTCATCCTAAATTTTTCAAATTAAAATTTTTTTACTGCTTAAAATAAAATATAATATAATATAAAACTTTTCTCTTATTTCTTGTTTTATTCTATTTTATTATAACACTTCAAAATTATAACAATCGTTCATTCTATTACCAACATTACTTATTGCTAAAACCCTCATGACTTGTTTGGTTCAAGGAATAAAATAGATAGGAAATAAAATGAATATTATGAAGACTAGAAATAGAATAGAATGAGTATTATTTTGTTTGTTTTATTGTTAAAGAATTTCTTTGTTAATGTTTGGTTTGAAAATATAAAATTAGAATGACAAAAGAACGACCAATAAAAAGACGAAAATATTATTATTATTATTAATAATATTATTATTAATATTAATAATTAATTAATTAATAATTTTCTACTTATTATTAATTTATCATTATCATTATTATTATTATTATTATTACTACTTTTCTACTTATTATTATTCTTATTATAATTAATTTTAGTAATTATATTTATTATTATTATTAATTTATTATTTTTGTCAATTATATTTAGTTCGTTAACTATCCCATTAATTAAGAAATAACAAAACCTCCTAACAATTATTCTCTCTCTCTGTTTCTAACAAATATGTTATGAATACCATTTAACCAAACATACCATCAAGAACCGAACTCGCATACCGCGCCTGTGATGGTCTCCTCTCCTTCTCTGCGCCTCCGAGGCATCGTTTACTTCCCGGAAACATAAATCCTGAAGCGAAATAACTTTGCCGGTCTTCTCCTGAGCTTGGATCTTAACCCAGCCGAAATGGTCGAAGCTGCTTACCGGAACAGCTCAATCGACTGGAGGCCGTCAGCCGTTGTAGCTCTAGCCACCAGCGTCGATGACTCTCAGGTCGCCGCCGCTAGTGAGGACGGCACGCTCGAGATTTGGCTTGTTTCTCTTGGCGCCGTCGGCTGGCACTGCCAGCTGGTGCTTAACTCATACTCTATATGTGGAGTTTTCATAACGTGTGTTGTTAAGTGAGTTTAGTCTCCTTAATGAGGTGCGTTTTTTCATTGATCTTATGTGTAGACTATTCAAGGAGACCCTGATTCGAGAGTTTCGTGACTTTCGTCTCTTGTGTGGTGCCGAGCTGGCTCTAGAGGCTTGCCTTGTGGGAGGTTGTTCTCTTCTAGTATTGATGGTTCAATTTCGGAATGGGATCTTTTTCATTTGAAGCAGAAGGTGAAAGTTTTGTGACTATATCTGGTTAGATTTACTTTCGTGAATCTTTAACGAGGACTCGGGATGTATATTATATAGTAGCAAGAGTCAATTTGAATATTTGGCAGAATTTAAGTTGGTTCTGTTGACGAACAATTGAAAACTAAGAGCTTCGGGATGAAGTCTAGGTGGATGATTAATCCAAATACGTTTGAGAGTGTATATAAATTTGTGGATAGGGAAGCAAAGACGTTCTGGAACAATTTAAACTGCTTTTTTACGATTGATCATATCTTTTACGTCTTGATAAGTTATTGAGTTATCGATGTTCTTTATTCGCATATGCAGAATGTGCTAGAGTCTATTGGGGTTTCAATTTGGCAGATGGCTGTAGCACCCTCTAATAATATGATGATTCATACAGAATCAGTCCCGTCGTCTTGGAAATGGATACCTAAAACATACTAGTGATCATAGTGATTATGAATCTAGTGACAGTGACAGTGATAGTGGTGATGATTGTGATTCAGATAACATTCATAAACTATCAGTTGTTGAGAATCCATGTGTGACAATTGCTTGCGATGATGGCTGTGTCCGGCTTTACACGGTTCGTGATTCAGATGAACTGATATACTATAGAACATTGCCCATGGTCAGTGGTGAGATATCTGAATCCTTGTCTTTGCTATCTCATGTTACTGCTATAGCTTTTATGGATTTGATTTTGATAATATTTTTAAATTATAGGCTGCATACTAAGTGTGACATGGAGTGCTGATGCAAATAGAATATATTCGGGGAGTAGTAATGGGTGAGTTTATCTGACCACCTGTGTTTACTAAGATAATATGGTTACTGTATTTTGAGTTCATGTATAACTTGTGATAAAGTTAACAATCAGCCTCATCGAACTTGCTGAAGCTTGTTATACTTGCACTGCAGGGTATCTACTTTCATTAAGCTTTTAAACAGGGTGAGTAATGCGTAAGAACCTGCCCTTGTATCCTATCTTATGTATGCCTCACTCCTTGCAGGTTTATAAGGTGTTGGGATGCTAAAATGGGTCATGAGATATACAGGATAACAGTAGGGCTTGGTGGTTTGGGGAGTGGGCCTGAACTTTGTGTATGGTCACTTCTGGCACTGAGGTAGGAATTGAAATACTACAACTCGTCTAATGTAGCTTCGTTTACCTTCTAATCTTTGTTGTTAGTTTTACAAGCACTTTTAATAATTGGTTATTGTCAAATTCAGGTGTGGTACCCGTGTTAGTGCTGACAGTAATGGCAGTGTTCAGTTTTGGGATGATCAGCAAGGAACACTTTTGCAGTCACATTCTTCTCACAATGGTGATGTGAATGCACTGGCAGCTACTCCAACTCATAACAGGGTGTTTTCTGCGCGTTCAGATGGTCAGGTATAGACGATAGTAACATTTGAAGATAAAATTTGTGAGGAATTTTAATGTGAATTTTTTTCCCAATTTTTATGGAAGAATTACTCTTTGAACATGTCTGAAAAGATATAGTATCTTGAAACGTTAATTTTAAATTGCTTTATTATGTAGGTTATTCTTTATAAGCTTTCCAGTGAGACAATTGGATCCAGTGATGACACGTCACTTTCTAATATGTCCAAGAAATGGGTGTTTGTTGGTTATGTACGGGCTCATACACATTATGTAAGAGCTTTGACAGTAGCAGTACCAATCAGTCATGAATGTGTGCTATGTTTTCACTACATAATTATGATTTACCTATATTTCTATTTTGCTTGCTTTTAGATGCTTAAAACTTTTCTTGAACTGTGTACTTGTATTTTGGAAATACTTTTTGATTATCAGATCCTTTACCTGATGAAAAGGTGAAAAGGTGAAAAGATTACGCAGTAAGAAGAGGCCAATAGAGTTTAGTTACCATAAGTGGGCACGTTTGGGAGTCCCCATGTTTATCTCTGCTGGTGATGATACAAAGCTCTTTGCCTATTCTGCCAGGGAGTTTACAAGGTTCTCACCACACGACATGTGCCCTGCACCTTAGAGAGCTCTTATCCAGTTGGTTCTAAATACTTTATTTGACCATAATGCTTTGATACGAGTGCAAGGGTCCTGCACCTTAGATATTCTTTGTGTTTGCGTAAAAAATGGAGCTCTGCCTGTTATGGGCTCTGGACCATCTAAGGGTTGTGCATCTACAGATTTGGTGGCTCGAATTAAGACTAAAGCATCAAGTAAGATCATAAGCAGTGCCATTTCTAATGCAGGAACAATATTGGCTTATTCGGACCATCTTAATCCCAAACTTTTTGAACTAAAGAAAAATGAGGCTGGAAAAGGTGCTTGGATTGTTAGGAAAAGGAAACTTCCAAGTGAACTGCCATCTGCACATTCCATGGTTTTTAGTTCTGATTCTTTACATTTGATGGTTGGTGGTTATGACAGAAGAATATATGTAAGCCCGTTTCCTTGTAGGTTTTTGTTAGGTGTTGGAGGAGGGACATTTATATGGAGCCTGCTTTCTGTTATTTACATTTTTACTTGTACAGGTTGTTGACGTGGGAAGCTTAAAGCTTCTGCATACCTTCGTGCCTTGTGGCAAGGAGAATGCTGAGGAATTATCATCTACTGAGCCTCCTATAACAAAAATGTATACCAGTTGTGATGGGCGGTGGTTAGATGCCATTAACTGCTTTGGGGATGTATATATTTTTAATTTGGAGACACGAAGGTGGGAAATCAAACCTTTTGGAGATTTATCTGGTTCCTGAGTTCCATTTTTTTTTTTTTTGTAATTACGTCAGTTTCATATTTTATTTCATGCTTAGTCCTGATATCTGCTTTTCGTCATAGACAAAACATGAGAGTTTAGCTGGTTGGCTTTTGAAAATGGTCATATTCATTTTGTCACCAGTAGAGCTGTTATTATTTGCTTCATCTATTATAGAAGAGATCTTTTTGATGTTTTTGATTTTGAGGAGGTGATTTCTAAAGCTCCCCTATGTGATTAGCTTTTGTGCAAGTTAGAAGCTTTCTTTTTAATACATTGCTTTTGATAATGGGATCAACTTAGGTATGTACCGCTTAGTCTCATGATTAACCTAATAAGCTACATAATCAATTACGAGTTTTTGTTAATGGTGATATGGGCATCATTTTATCACATAAATATATATTAAACAACTTTTTTATTCATTATAAGAGTATCTTTGATGTTCATTGTAGACCTTAGCTTGATAATTGATTTCCCTCAATCTTTTTCTGAAGCAGGCAACACTGGTTCATAGCAAGGTTGGATGGTGCATCAGTATCGGCGGCTGGTTTTCCTCCTCACAATAACAATGTTCTTGTTTTGGCAACGTCTTCAAATCAGGTCTATGCATTTGATGTAGAGGCAAAGCAGCTAGGGGAATGGTCAATGCGGCATACATTTGTTTTGCCTAGGAGATATCAAGAATTTCGTGGAGAAGTTATTGGGCTTTCTTTCTTGCCTTCTTCATGTCAACCATCTGTCATTATATATAGTGCCAGGTACCGCTTCCAAATTTAACAGATGAACATAGATAAATAACTTACAATGCGAACATGAGAATTTAAAAGTTGCATTTCTTTATTACTAAGCATGGCCTATATCTTCTCTTTTAAAGGTCATTGTATTTAGGGAAAACTACTTAATTTTGGCCCATATCTTGGGAAAATGACGTAATTTTAGGAATTTCCACAAAAATGATATCATTTTGAGTGGCCCAGACCTGGGCTCGAGCTGCACCCTGGAGTTGGGCGTCCCATTGGCTTACCTAATTATATTTGGTAATTAGGTACTTAGGTTTTAGAGCTAAATAACTAGAGTTTTATCTGATCTATAGCTGCTGGTTTAGGATATGCAGTTGTCAAACCTGTATGATAATGAAGAGCTTATTCATATTGCTTGGCATTCTTTGCTATTTGTTTCTGTGATAAACCAATTTTCATATATTGTACAGGGCAATGTGCTTGATCGATTTTGGGATGCCAATGGATAGAGTGGAAGATGGAGATCCAATATGTAGTCGACGTTCTCCAGTAAAGAATTTACAAAGTAATCCTATTAATGGGAGATTGAAGCGTAGGTTGAAACACTCTCAAATGGATGTTAAACATAAAAGGAATTTTGAGTTTGTTGGTTTCAGGGATCCTGTCTTATTTATTGGCCATCTTTCTGAAAACTCTATCTTGATCATAGACAAACCATGGATGGATGTGGTCAAAACATTCGATGGATGTGGTCAAAACATTCGAGGCTCCCCCTGTTCACAGACATATATTTGGGACTTAACTGCAATATTTAGCTTTATTTGCAGTCTTCGGTGGAGAATGCAAGTGAGGGAACCAATCCAATATTTCCTATTCACAATTTTGTTTTCATATTACTTTGGGGAAGGGTTTGGAGCCATTGGATGTTTAAATCCACGTATTGTAATGCTAAAATTTGTTGTTTCAGTTGAAGTAGCCATTTTTTAAACTATATTCCTCGCAAGCTTTTCCAAATGAATGGCTTGCTGTTTGTGTACATTCTCATCACGATGTTGGAAGATCTTTACATTAAGAGTCTTTTTCTTCATAACGGTCCCATTTAGAATGAACTTGGGAAATACTTACCATAAAACATTGCCCCGGCTTATGCACATGATTCAGTTAAACTAATATCAACGAAACAGACTTTCTCCGCAGTCTTTTTCGCTGTTTATATTCTGGTTGCTGTCATTTTCATTTCTTTATAGCCCCGTGTGACGTCGGGCTTTCTACTTCCAAGTGGGGAGTGATGTGGTAATAAGTGTGTGGTACGAGAGAGCAACGACTTGTAGGAGAAAAGAACAGGAAATTGGTACGTTACTCCGAGAAACCAAGGATGCATTTAAGGCAATTGCTACATTAATAGTAGCATGAGCAATGCATGTGTTTCCAGCGTTAGCCCCAAAGCTCAAGTCATACTAGAAGAACAACTTAAAGTTAGGTTTTTGACCTACGCTTAGCATCTTACATGTCTCGATTAACTAACTCTTGGAGCAAATCTTTTACTAGCTAGTAGGTAGGCTATTGCTCTCCTCTGTCTCCTTCAATAATTGTATCCTTGTTTAGGATATTAATCGGTGATTATCATTATATAGGAGGCAACAATGTTCTTGTGATGTCAAGACATTTTTGAGGAGTTGTAACTACAAAAGAAGATGATTGATAGGACAGACGTGGAAGGTCTTATCGTCTTCCCAAAATCTGAATCCTTATTCAAAGATATGGATGTGAAGATGACATCCACAATTCATAAAATGATTTTGAAGCCAGACACACTAAAACCAAAAAAATAACAAGAAACAAAAACAGAACGCAGGCCTCAATAATGGAACCAAATATTGTTTATGGAACCCATTAGAAACATAGCTATCAGCCAAGGTGGGTGGTTCTTTTGGTGGAAAATGAGGCTTACTTATGGTGACTCCTATCTGAAAACCTTTTTTTGTTTTGTCTGGCTCGAGTGTAGAACTCTGTACCTCATTTACCAATTCTACATAGTTCCAAGCTAGGCTGGCTAAGTTGCGGAAGTGTAAAAAGGTGGGTCACTTAATAGCCTCCAAGATTGGTGTTTTCTTATTAGTCATTGGCCCTCTCTGTTCACCCTGCGCATGTGTGTGTGTTTGGGTGGGGTGCAAGTGGTTGCCCTGTTCATCAATTGTACACTCTGTTCTTTTCATGGACCACAATCTTTCTGTATCTACCAAGCTTCCTGTTGTTTCAAGCTCTATTCAATTACCCTCTCTACTCCTGTTAATCACACATTTATTTCTAGCCTGGCAAAATTCCATTGTATTCGTTTTACTATTCCTATGCGATGGATGCTTCTGCAGGAATGGTGCAGGTGACAGAGTTTGCAGAGCAGACCTATTTACTTTCCATATTTGACATCCACTTGTGCCCAAGTAGGCGTTAGAACAATGTACTGAGTTGTGTGTTTCAGGTTGTTTCCCATTGTATTGACAGGAAGGCATAAAATAGAAGCAGAATATGGAAAACAAAAAGGAGAATATGGAACAGAATCCATTTAAGATCTGCTGCTTTTTTCTATTACATTTTGGTTCCACTAATCTCTCCAGACCAACTTCAGTATAGAAGAGATTGCAAAAGATGCTTGCTCGCTAATCGTGACTGTTTGTCACTTCCAATTCCTTCCTTGAAAACCACCTGTTACATAGTCACCAACGTCTGAATTGGTGTTCTTTTCAATGTCTTCCAAGGTCATAATTTCCAAGAAAAAGATAAATATCTAACCTGGTTCTTTAGAAGCTGATTTAGAGGATTGGAAGAATCCAAAATGCTTCTTAAATGCAGATTTCCCCTGGAAACAAATTCAGGTGGACGTAGGCAATTGTTAGCTATAGCTTCCAGATTATTCACAAATGGATAATAATCTTGCAAGTTCATGGAACAAATACCTTGCAATGTGTTGCAGAGAAACCTTGGGAAAATTCCTGCGTATGCTCCATTGCAGCTTCAATCTTGGTCACTTTCTGTACCACAATATCAATAATGCAGACCAGAGGGTACCCTTTAAAGACAGTTTCACATGTATCCAACATTTGTACACAAACAGGAAAGCATACCAACTAATCATCTTGATACTTGCCTTACTCAATACAAGAGAACTAGCTGTGTCGTCGAGATACTGTTGCTGTTGGCTTCTCACACGCTCTTTGTTCTTCTTTTTGTTCCTGCTTTGCTTTGCCAACTGGTCGTAACAATATTCATCGTCTTCACAATAATGGGGAGGTCCAGAGGATGCATCTGAAACCATTGACAAGTCCTCTTCTTCATCTTCCAACCTGGCATAATCTTCACCAACGTTATATTCACCAAATCCCTGAAACTGGGTTTTGGAAAGAGAGGATTGATCCAAGTATGAGGTCCAACCAGACTCACATCCGCTCATTCTCAGCCCCCTCTGCACAACCCAAACTCTAAATGGGATCACTTATATAGACTCCTTATTACTAACAGCAACAGTGATAAGCACTGATAGAGAAAGAAAAATGAGTTGCCCTATCCTTTCGCCTTTCTTATTTTATCCGTTTCTGAATCAATCAAAGTTGCCAGTTGGCTTTGAGTGTGTATAAATTATACAACAGTAATCGGTAGTATTAACACTCGGATTATTGCTTCGTCATGGCTTTTTGGCCAAGAATTATGCGATGGTTGTTACCAACCTGAATTACTTTTGGTAATAATCTGTGAAAAAATGGAAACTTGAGCATGTTCCTCTCTTATGACAACTAAAAAAGCTATGGGATCTATAGATATGTGTTAACGAAATTAAGATCCTGAAAGGCCTAATTTTCGAAAAAGTCTGTTCAGTTCAGTACAGTCCCTTGCATGCAATGTCTATTCTTGTGTATGAAACTTCAATGATTATGGTCCTGAGTCCTTAGCAATGACCCACCACTACCAGCCAGAATAAGCTGAAGCACATCATTTTGCTAAACAACAGTCTCTTCCATTTCCTTTTTCCTTCTCTCATTTCCATTTCCACCGACTGTAAAAAGAATTCAAAGCTCAGGTTGAATTAACCCGAAATCAACTAAGTGATAATCAAATTTACTTAAATTTAGATCAAATTAAAAAAAAAAAACATATTCATATGTGATTAATCTCTCAATTTTTTCTATTAAAAATAAAGATAAATTCTTTCAACACTTCACCGAATTAAAAGGACAAAAGAAAAAAAGGCTAGTAGTCAGAAAAACTTGCATTTTGCTTTGTGCATACAGCGATCGAAGAATTTGATGCTGTGTGAACTGTCACCAATCATCTTCCCCATATCTATCAAGTTTTGACAAAATTATTCGTACCTGCCTATTCGATGAGTGCACACAACAAGAACTATATGTTTATCATCCCCACGTACGTCCGTTAGTCGTTCGCTTTAATAATCACTCTCTTGTCACCAACTGTTGACCCTTTTCTTGGTCACTTCTATTAATCTATTCCATGGTCTCAGTCGGCTTTTGGCACTCGTAATACTCGTGTGGTTGAGTATTGATTTCCTCTTGACTTAAGAGAGAGTCCGGATTCCAATTTGCTCTTAGGTTTTGTAAGTATTCGATCTAAACCTTTTCCAAGCTTTAGCTTCCACGTAAAATCTCAATAATGAATCCATTTTCATTAGAGCTATCACATGAATTGCTGTTAAATTAAAGAAAGATTGTGGAAATCTTGGTTAGTGACAAAGAACTTTCCCATTTTAAGGTACCCTCGTACGTCCAAGTTAGCTGTTTATGGGACCCTTCCAATAATACCTGTGAATGTTTTTATCAGGAGAATAAACATCGGCTATAACGTTAAATAATGCCAACCCCAGCAACATTTATATCTTTGGGAATGCAAGACTTGTCCTTCAATTAGCGACAAATTGTTGTATGAATCCTGACAGGACATTTTCTTGCGTGAAGTTAACCTGAAACACAACTCGTGCTTAAACTCGTTGTCAGGTTCAAATTACTTGCTTGTAAACGAATTAAAAACACATATATATAGATATAACTTTGTTTGATATGTAGTGTGTACCCTAACAGGTGATTGAGCCCAGAAGCTGACGGCTGAGACAATTTAGAAATGAGAATGAAGCAACGTATAAAGATCAATAATGGGGACCAGTCAAGGATCCTCTTCTGAATCAAAAATGGTCCCAGACACTCATGCACACACTAATGTTGCACATGCTCTTTGTAAGCTTGTGGCCCTTTGCCAGTCCACAGGATCCGTAATTCGTGTGAGTGCAGACAGGATAGGATTAGTTTGATTTCTGGGTTTTCCATTTTTGGTTTATGTTTTCAACCATTCGCTCTGTATAATTGAGGGAAGCAATCAGAATCTCAATCATTTTTCACTTCTATGTGGGATTTGTAGCTGTGGACTTCTCTTTTCATTTGACGTTCCCTTTTAACAACTTTTTCATCTTTAAATTATCAATTTATGTTGGTTTACTTCCCACAAGAACATCCATTAAAGATAACCGTGTTCATGCAGTAATAATGATGACGTTAATACCAAAAAGAGTCTTTGCCATTGGTTATGCAGAAATGGCACTGCATGGTTTTAGGTTTTATTTTGCCGGGTTTTATAATAGTATAGAGTGGAAATTAATATTATTTTTTTGACTGGAAGAAGGTTTTATATTAAATAATTGTGTTTATACTTTTAGAAATTTTAAGAATCTTAATATATTCATATATTAATACATAAATTAAATTATATTAAACTCTTAAATCTCAATTAACAATAACAACAACTACAATCAATAAAAGATACATAATAGTGTTGAGTTACGTACGAGGAGATTTACTATTTTATGCCTTTACCTTATGGTAGTTAATTAGTTGAATCTCAATCTAACATAATTGACAACTTTTCGTCTACGCTTAAATACAACTAATTTTTCAACAATGCACCTAATTTTCAACATTCAGACCAAAAAAGTCTAACTGAAACGATTAGAGAATGCAGCTTGCATGGTCCCCAACAATGGAAAGGTCAAATCTTTGCCAGGTGCTACAGTGTGGCCAGGTCGTGGAAGCACCACCACCATCTCCCAACATTCAAAACTCTCCATACTTTTTGTTTAGACAAGTTAAAAGAACACATGAAAAGGGGGGGAAAAAAAAGGCAAAAAAAGGGTTCTGCACTTTCCTTCTCCTTCGTGGCAAAACAAGTACCTGCAGGTCCTTATCAACGTAAAACAAAAGTCAAATCTCCTTTTACGTCGACAAAGGAACTTTATTTACATTTGGTCTTCGTCACATTAATTTGATCTTCCAAAGTTTGTGAAATGTAAAACTCCCTTTTCTGTGCATTTACTTACCGTACACACACACGCACACCAGTCATTTCTGTTTGTTGCATCTCTCTGACCTAAAAAGTGACATAGGGTTCCACCCAAGTCCACAAATTCCACCAGAAATCTCCAAACTCCTGAATGTCCTAACGCAACATTCCACATAAAATATATACAAATACACTTCACGGGTCTAAGCATATCTCACTGTATCTTCGAAACATGCTAGTGAGGATCCTGAAGAACAAAATTCAAGGTCCCATCACGTCGACTCTGCATCAAAGGATAGGGAAAGGAGCGTCAAATTTCTGTTACCAGAACATATAAACCTGTCCTGTCCTAACGCCGATAGACCCTCCAAGATTTATGTCTTTTTACGCGACAATAATGCAAGCAAATGCACAGGAAAATCACTCGAATGGACTTAACATGACAATAAAGTGTTACTACCTCGGTGTCGCCGCTTTTTGCACAGGTTAAATGGTCGGTTACTTTCAAACTGACAGTTGCAAGTGTTGATATTCTCACCTTCTTTTCTTAACTTCTTGTTGGCTAATGTGATTTACAGCTACTCTACATATCAAATAGTGGCTGAACAAGTGATCCAAATAGAATAGGGTTAAATTTCGTAGCTCGAAATGCTAACCAGCTCAATACTTGGAAATTTTTGGTCCCATGCATTGGGGTAATAAATATCTTGGTCGGTGCAGCTAGGCCAGCCGGTCCAATGAGTAGCCATTTTCTTGCTGATGACACCCAACAGTTCAGAAATCACGGTAACAACTCGAGACAAAAGACTCATAATCCATCTCATAAAGCCTATTATTACTATCACAATTATTGGTTATTACATCAAAAAGATTCACTTGAACACATTTTATAAAAGATTAGAGAATAATTTGCGTGTAAGAACTTGCATCTCTGAATAAGAACAACAATGAAGAAAAAGAAGAAGCTCTCCGGTTACATCTCTCCCTGTTTATGGCTGCGAAACACGTAGACATGAGTCATCAGATAGTAAAAGAGCCAGCAACCCCATCTGCTATCATTCTTCAGATTCGATTTGCAACCTAGTCCATCTGCGGTTAGGATTTGCCTCGTCAATCATGCGTTGTTTTAATTTTTACCACTTTGATTGGACGATAATTAATAGAATAAAATAAAATTGAAAGGAACCAAACATAACATAACGATTTATAATAAAATAGAATATAATATAATAAAAAGTTGTTTGAGAGGAATAAAAAGACTCATAATGTAATGTATATATTTTTTACAAGATAGATAGAATAGAATGTAATATATAATAAATAACTATTATATCCCTTATATTAAAATAGCTGTTGCAAGAGGTTTAATGATATGATTTTAATACAGAAATCATGTTCAATTAAAAGTCACGATTGTGACTCGTTCTGACAAATAATTTTTTATTTTTTATTTTAAAATAATAAAATTTTTATTATTTTATTATTAATTATATAGAATTTATTATTAATTATTTAAAAATATTATTAATTATTTAATAAATTTTATTTTACTAAATTTTATTTTATTCTATTCTATGTGATTTATATTTAAAATAATTTATTTATATTTTTATTTGTATAGAAATATATACAAACAATTAAAGAATAATTTTTATATATTTTATAATTTTCAATAATAAAAATTTATTAATTTTTTGCATTTTATTATTAATTATATATAATTTATTATTAATTGTTTAATAAAATTTATTATATTAAATATTATTCTATTCTATTAATATATTAATTCTATTTAATATAATATTATAACTTGGTCATAATTGTGATTTCTTAATGACACATTGTTTTTTCTTTCATGATCAATTGCCTCCCTGAGCCCATATCACCATGCATTATGGAGAAATTATGGGTTCGACATTGTTTGCCTTTGCTTCACGTTGGGCGCATGCACCTAAAGTCAAAGATATCATGTATGAGATTGTTTATTTTTTAATACTGAAGAATGTTGGTAAAATTTGCTGCATATGAAACATAGGTTTGTATGTTTTCATGGCATAAACCTTGGTCGATGTTGTGGTTTTTAAATAATGGCTTGTATATTGTATAATCAAGATAATGAGAAAAAAGAACGATAATTTGAGTCTAAATTATCCAGAACCCAAATTTTAGACAAAAGGTTTGGTTTCTTTATAAATCTCTTGAAAGTGGTCCTTATGTTAAATAAAATCGTTCGAAACTTTCATGATTTATGATCTGCCTTGTGTTTTGAAGTCTTAATATTTTAGCATATAATGATGCATTTGTAAAAAAAGAGTTCAACCATGATAGAATCACAGTCATGACTTAGTCACACCCCTGAATTAGATAAGTCATAGCTGTGACTGAGAGTTTTGTACGAAATAAAGGAGTAACACCAAAAATATGCAACACTAAAACATGCACAACATCATTTATTTGCATTGAAAATATTATAAAAGATCAATGTCAGCGTTAACAAAAATTCAGTTTCATTTAGTTCCCTCAATTACATGGCTTCGTGATAAATTCATCCATAAAATATACAAAAATATTTGACTAAATTTACACATTGAGCAGAGGGAAAAAGACCTGATACTAAGTCATCAACACATACCACACTGTCTTTTATTCCTAAGAAGACATCATAAACTCCAACATGTTCTTCTGAATATTTACTGGTGCGCCAAGTAATACCCTGACTTCATCAGGCCTACAAACAAGAAAAAGATAACTTTCATACAATTTTGATCCTTCCAGTTCCAACTCTACCAAATGATTATATAGTTCTTCTGATGAAATGGGAAGTGGTTTAACTAACATTGAAGTAGATTTATAATAACTTATGCAACTATCTAAAGGTCATCTTTGATTACATCTTCACCATTACTTGCCCTGTTTTTCCTTTTCCGTGATGTTCCTGGGTTTGTATTTTGTGAATGAGCTGGCATTCCCATTGGAGATTCAGTGTGATCACCATCCATCATTACATTGTCTTCAAAACTTAAGTCATTGTAAGTCAACATGTCATCATTTTCATCCATGATGCTGGAAAATCCACTGTCGACAGAGATGGTGTGCCTTCTTATCTCGTGCTGTTTCGGCATGCTTGCCAGTTACTCTATCACGTCCGTAAATCTTTACCTTCTTCTCGTAGTTATGAAAAGACTTCTGTCTCCACTTAGCAGCTTCTGGTTTAGCCTGTTATAAATATATGTTAATTAGTCAACCAAATCACAGCACATATCATATTTTCTTCTAACAAAATAATAAACAAGTTCACTGGATCAAGGTCTCCCACACTTCTAGCTCAGCAGTCCACATATTTGTTAACGGACTCCATGCAAATCCACTACCTCCATTTGAAAATAAATAAAAAGACTTACTCCACTTGTTCTTAATAATCTTGGTCTGATTTTTCATTTTTTCCTTATCGATTCCTTTTTTTGGAAATTTTTCCTTCAGTTTAACTTCAATTGTATCAAGTGCGTGCGTTGTGAAAGTCCCACCAATACCATTGCCTTACCAATGCTGGTGCAAGTATGCGTCAACCAAAGCATCATCCATAGCTTAATTCCAAAAGTACAACTCTCTTCTGGGTGACATTTTGTATGTTACAAATTTAACTACAAAATCTGAAATTTACATCAACATTATACACAATATTGAAGCTTCAAATATTTCGAAATAATATAAAAGGCAAGAATAATTAATAAGCTTTATAAAGACACAATTGCATGTGAAAACATTAACAGCACTAATAAATTGCGTTATATTGAGATACAAGTAACCAATATATATTTTTAAAGCAATATAAAATCATAGAAAAAATAAATTTATTATGATGCGGCAATATCTATACTAAAGTGTAATTAGCCCACATATGAGCAACCATGTTATCTTTTATAATTTCTCCATTGTATGCAACATCTTCGTCGTCATTTTCATACCCATCTTAGTTACCACTTTTTCCTCCATCATACTCTTCATTAAGAGATGGATCATCTAGATCTGCATCAATTAAGAAATTGTGCAGAAAGACAAAAGCTATAGTAATAATTTTTTAGTCTGAATGCCATATGATGGTTCTGTGGTGGATGCTATAATAAGGAACCATTTTTTCAACACCCCAAATGCCCTTTCGATAATGTCACGCAATGGTAAATGTCGATTATTGAATAATTCACGAGCATTTCTTGGAGAATTCCTTGAATATTCTTTCAAGTAATATCGTTCCCCTTTATACGATGTAATAAGTTCACTTCTCAACATGAATCTAGCATCAACGAGATAGTATTTTCCTATCATGAATAAAACTATGTCAAATGTAATTTATGACATTTATTAGTTAATAAGATTTAAGCCTTATTTTTACCTTGGGGAATTTTAAGTGAGAACTGCCTGGTTAGTGCATTTTTCATAATTTGTGAATCAAATGTTATTCCTTCCCACCTAGCCAATACATACGTGAACTTCATATCAAAAGAACAAGCACACAACACATTTTATGTTGGATAATCCTTTCTCCCACGAAATCTAGGAGCATCTCGAGCAGGTACTTTCACACAAATATGTGTACAATCAATTGCACCAATACAATCTTGACATTGAAATATATTATTCTCAAATATTATGTATGTTTAATATAATTATACTATGTTAAGAAAAGAAAATCACTTTAAAAATGGGTAGAATCCACTACTGTTAAATATTTTCGATGTGGTTTCTTACCCATCAGATTGTCTTAAAAACATATCTTCCAGCTGTATAACTACTTTCAAAATGCTATGAACATGACAGCTTACAGTTTCCCCAAAATCAACTCCAAAAGAATGCAATCTCCCGATTAATAATGTTATGCCCTAATATGTATAGAAACTTTGCTACTTGTTCTTCAGCAGTTGCATTTACAGTGGGTCGAAGCACACCCTTTTCAGCTAATAAATCAAATAATTCGACAAATAATTTAGGCTGCATTCTAATTATATTTCTCCCATTGGAATGAAATAAAATTCTTCGCATGATACTCTCCCTTGATTGTGATCTCTCCGATAGTGTAAGCATTTAAAGTTTGTCTTTCGAACGTCTCTTACGTAATACCCACCAATAGATCACAAGATAAGCAACATGAACAAGCGCTAATTGATGTTTATGAATCAATTTTCGTTTTTGATTTTTCATTGGATTACCTTCACCGTTCATGTCTAAAAAATAAAATTAGGAGTAGTTTTTAGATTGTGAAAAATCAAAATATAACAAATATGACATAGATATGTCAATTTACATATGGTGTTATAAAAGCAACAAGAAGTAACTTAAGGGAAGCTTTATCTAAATCATTCCCCCACTGAAATGTCAAGCAAAGTAATAGGAAAACAAAAATAAAGAAAACAGTGACGATTGAAAAACACCCCAAATTC
>JANZXR010000002.1:3201273-3228773 GCA_027575705.1 Erythroxylum echinodendron | reverse complement strand
CATAAAACCTAGTTTTGTAAGAATCCGTTATCAAGGAAAGATTGTTCATAATTTTTCCTATCTCATACCTTAACGGAAATGCAAAAGGAGTACTTGTTGCCTACATCATCTTCTTTATCAGGAAGTCAACCTCATAAAACAGAAATGAAAAGAAGTGCCCTTTAGTTCAGGACTTTCAGGAATGTTGCAGCTTGAACAAATTCCAACCCTTTTTTAGATTAAATTTTGAGTTCTAGCTTGCAAAAAAGGCGCCCCATTACAAATTCACAACCTGCCATTAACAGGGTTTCCCTTTCATCCACCTCTCACTATTACATAGGCATTGAAATGGTATGAACAAATAGATGATCTACACAAGTAAATTACAGCTACTACGTTTATTCTCTAGTTCCGTTTTTAACTAGGGCAACCGTTCATGTCTCGCCACCTGAGGTACAGGAGCCCAGCTTGATAGTGTGTATAAGCACCTGCTACGACCAAGATGTGGAAAAGCTGGTGACTATTTCCAGCAATATCAAATTTTCCAGGTTTCCATCTCTCAGGAATCCTGGTTGCATAGATCAAAGCTCCAAAACCATATAACATACCCATCAATATCTCATAACCTGTAGTCTGGACCGCTTCAGGTTGACTCCTAAAAAGTATCAGCTTATGAAGAATAGGTGCTACACCTGACAAGCCCATCCCCAGGAAGAGACTAGCTCGAAAGCTCCTCAACTCTGGCTTCTGGAAAGCAGATAGGAGGGAGAAGATAATGGTGACAACACCCAATACCGTAATGAAGCCTAAGTAAAGGTAACAGAAGAAGGGTATGCACATGAACGAGTAATAGACGGGGGGGTAAAAAGATGTGGCAATAAGAGCAGCAATTCCTGCATAATCAACTCGGTGAACAAAGTAGGACAAGCGCTCCGAGTGGCAAGAAAGAAGATGGCATATGCTGCTTGCTAATAAGCAGAACATTGCACCTCCCATGAAGAAAAAGAATGGCCATCTTGTTATGGGTTCTAATATAAGGGGAGCGATCATTCTCAGGATGTCTTCGTTTACACCTCCCTGCATTGTTTATTTGTGGCATTAGACACAGAACATGTGCAAGAATATTTCAAGTAAATGAGTCATCTTAACAGTGACATTTATAGTTCTGTTTGAGTTGAAGGGGGAAGGAGTGAGGAAACAAAACAAACGTTGCGGTCTAAGTAATACGAATGAATATTTGTGAACAATGTAGTTATTATAGAATCAAACTTTCGATTGATCCAAGAACTTCGGATCCTATGGATGAAGACACAGTATTCTTATCGAATTGGAAACATTTCCATGATAAGGCACTCCTGGGCTGTGTTGGTTTCGGAATTAAGATACCTTTCTTAGTAAGATTCTTTTGTTAGAACAATGAAATGTTACCAACAAACCATAATGTCTTGCATTGAGATATAGGGCATTACCAGAATGCTATCACTCGACTGATGGATCTTGGTCAAGCGATCAGGCAAGCATTTACGAAGAAGGTCCAAAATGTTCCAATTGGAAACTGAGGGTAAGAAATCCACCGAGTGGAGAGATGACTTGAACTTTTGAAGATCAGTTATATTTGGTAATGATGGGAGGCAGCTCGAGAGATATAATTGAATCTTGTGGAAGTCAGCTCTTCGAAACAAATCAGGAAACTTTTGCAAGGAATTAAGATCTACAACCGCAGGAACTCTAGTTGCCGTGTATATGGTCAGAAAGAGGAAAAGGAAGAATCCAATCAAATGCCTGGAACAAAAGTCAAAAATTTCCAGAATTAGTTCTCAATTCTTTCCCTGTAAGCACAATTTTGTAATCAGATAGTGTGTTAAAATAGTTCTGATATAGAAACCTTACGTCCAGACATTAAGAGTTTCGTTGTGAATTCTGAAGATGCTAAGGAATAGTTGTGCCAAAGGCCATTCTGCTCTGTAGTAACCATGGATGTACTCATTGTCCTTCAAATATCCTGGCAAGTTGCGGTACTCTACCAGCTGACACTTCACTTTCTTCCAATTTCTTTTTCCATTTCCTTTCTTTGAACTAATCTCCTCGTCTCCATAGTCAAAAAGACTATCAAACTTTTCGGACATAAGAACTATATCATCATCTTCAAACTCCAAAAGTTTGTCAAAGCTTTCAAACAGAGAAACCTCACAACACTTCATCCTCTTTTGTTATGTGTGCTTCCAGAGAAAAAAGTTTCAGTAAGAAATACTATACCTAAGTAGAGAGTAAAACGAACATGAACTTTTTTCTTATATCGGAATGAATAGAATGAGATCAAAAAGCATTTGTTGTCAGGAAGGAACACTATTTTCTGTTTTAGATACATTACAGATGAACTTCCAAAGCTGAATGTTTCTGTCAATGAAACCCATGAAATACTTTTAACAAATACCATGCAATCACTATAATCAAATCATCACATCTTGATACGGTAAACTATTGAACTCTTAATCAAAAGCTTTGCGTTGCGTTTCGAACGTGGAATTTCATTTTGATTTCCCATTCGATAAGGCTTGGTAATTTAAATGTAAAAGGCAATGTCTCTGGAATATAATTAGAGTTCAATACTAAACATGAAAAGGAATGTACCTGAAATTTGCAGAACCACGTTTAGATCCTATACAAGGACAGTTTTTACTTCTCCCTCAAGGACAATCTTCGAGAATGCTTGTCAATGTCTTTGGTGATAATTTCTTTGTTGGAATAATATGATTCTCTACTTCCAGGCGAAGAAGACGAGAAATCACAAAAAGAGTGATTTTTTGTTCCCAAAATCCTGAAAATGGAAGGAGGAGATTTTTCGTTGTGATTTTTGGTTGCTCTAACGGTGGTACGTTCTTTACAATGAACCAGAGCCAAAAGAAGACAGACGATTAAGGCGTCTATAATTGGAAATGGACAAATGGCAAGACATTTCTTAGAAACGCGTCCAATGTTCAGCCGATTCCATAGACTCCTATATCATCAGAAAAAGAGAAGCTTTTTGGGAACTTAATGAACATTGGAAAGCAGTGTTCAACTCCCTCTCATTAAACTCTACCCGTTTGGCCATTATCAGACAAATACTTCCTTTGTAAATGTCAGTGACCAAAGATCTTTTCAAGGTTTCCCTTGTCTTACATTGACCACCTAAGCTAACACAAGGTAACATTCAAATATAGGATAGAAACAATTAAGGATTGCTTTATCGTCAACATATTAAATCCTGTTTCACATCGAAACCTGAGCCCCACCACTGAAATTTTTATCTTGCAACAGATTGTGCTGAAAAACTAGAGCATACCAAGATCTTCTGATGTCCGTATCTAATATCACATGGAGATCCTGTATAGTATGATTAATAATTCCAATCGTCTAAAGAAAGTGCAGGGGAGATAAAAACTTCAGTTTCCTGCGGTTTTGTTGAAGCTAGTTGTATTGCTGGTGGAGGCAAATATGCTCGAACAAAACCTCAATTACATGTTAATACAAACACCGTTCCATATAGGTAGATGGAAGCAACCAAGATCCCATTTGCCTTTTGACTCGTTACCATCATAACTTTACATGTTACGAACAGGCCTAGCAAGTGTATCAGGATTCCTATAACCTCCAACATCATTCAAGTTCACAAGAAGAGGAATATGGCCACAAAGTCATTCTTTGGCATTCACTGGAGATGATCTTCTGCCAAAATAACAGACAGCCAAAGTTGCTGCAGTATTATCTAAGCTATCGTGTCTTAATGCATGCAGCGTGGATCAAACGTGCAAATCAAAAGCAGAGAAGGTGAAGTAATTCCATCGTGAAAGTTAAAGAAAACAACAGTTATCATTCACAAATATATATAAGTTTGGAGGACAAATTGTCAGTATCTACCCAGAAAATTCAATATTTCTATTTGCTGTTAGATGACAAACCGAGATTAATACATTTATATCATCCTCCTCAAAATACATGAATGCTTCAGCAGTTCAGAATCCTGTTTTCCTTCTCGTTATCAACACCTGCACAAATTGGGTCCCTCAGATCAATTCTATACCTGAAAAACAAATGCAAAAGTTGCAGTCACTTTTTAACTGCTAGTATTTTTGGTTGTCATTTAAAAATAGACAAACAACTTAAAAGTCCGCAAAATGTTGGTATCTTTTTAATAGTCTTGATAGCTATGTATTTCATGGGCTCTCTTTTAGCCTCAACCTCCAGCTAGCCTCTTCTTTCTTCCCTCAGTTAATAAGCTTGCTCGCCAGTAACTTGTAGGATCTGAACAATGCAGAACGATTCCTTTGTCTACTTGAACAATAGTTATGGCAATTCAGCCTAAGAATGGTCCCTCTGTCCTAAACACTCAAAGGATTCATCCATGCAGGTTAAAAAACGTCTGTGCAACAAAAGACTGCAGAATATTAACCAGAAGTACTCCACCATTAGTAATGTCAATATTAATTTCTCTATTCTTTTCAAATCAATAATTTCGAGACAGAGCACCCAACAAAAGCAGTAACTTGCTTTACGACAGACTCGTAGTAGCCAAAGGCCCAAAGCATTAACTTGAAAACATATATGCAAAAGATCAAGCAGTCACACAGAGGCCGGTTTCCAAAGCGGGATGGCGGCACACCCAGAACAAATTGACGATCAAACTCTATGTTCGGGGCACAGGAATTGTAGTACTGTATTAGTCACACCACAGAAAGGAGTTAACCATTTCTATTTTACAAAACTGAAAGGCTGTTCAAACAATGAAGCTGAGCACTTCTAATTCTCAAACTAGCTTATCCTACTGTCTCCACTTAAAGTAGCATCACTGAGTTCCTAATCTTAGCACTTCAGTAACTGAACAACAGTGAGCTGCGGAACGCAAATAACTAGCGGAATTCAATAAATGAAAAGAAACAGAATGATTACTTACCCAATCACTCCTCTTCCTCCAACAAGATACCAGAGCCTCCACTTTCACTCACACCGCCGCCATGAGCAGCCTCCTCTTTCCTCACCCACATCCTCACTCCTCCTCTCCCATTAAATCTGCCTCTACCTGTCCCACTGTTGTAATAATGTCTATAATAGCCTCTATTAGCACCATAATAACCACTATTATAACCCCCATAATATCCATCGTTTCTGTTACCAAATACTCTAACATACCCTCCTCTATGCTCATACTTGCTTGGATTAAAAACCCTATTTCGCCTATATGTATCAGTTTTGTTCTTCCCCATCATGAGTTCCCCAAAATTCCGATTAACCTCCACCATACGATCACTCGCTTCAGATACATTCTTCGTTTTACTCTCAACAACCGCCATTAAATCACGCTGCTTCACCCCACCATCTGTCTTCTCGATCGACATCTCTCTCGTTTTCCCATACTCCCTCGCTGGAACAGACACTTCCTCACTAAGTATGGGCCGCGCGTGTGCCTCGTTTCCGGAAGTCTCCTCCTTTTCCGGTGCCCCAGCTTCCGCCCTCTTCTCTTTATTCTTCTTCCTCTCCATGTTCCGTTTATTTGCGTAGAAGCTCTTGCCCCCAGTGACATCACCAGTAGGGTGGTGGGTTGCCTTTGAAGACTCGCGAAACGTTGAACTTCCGATGCCCCGGCGATCATTCTCGTTGGGCTTTCTCCCATATCCTTTGATCGTTGGAACTTGGACTTTCTGTCGTTGGGTCTCTTCTGGTTCTTGTTCCTCCTCTTCTTGTCCTTGTAGCTTCTGGTTCTGTTTCTGTTTCTGTTGCTGGGCTTTAATCCAACGCTCCTGGAGTTGGAGGAGAGTAACATAATTTGGTGGAATGCTAGCGTCCTTTTCATTGACCTCCATTGAAGAACTTTCAGTTACGACGAGAACAAGAAGTAGCCCAAAAGTGAAATGAAATCGGTGATTGGTGAAGACGGAAGAACGTAAGGTGAAACGGGAATGAATTGGCTTTACCTTTACTTTATTGATTAATTAATTATAATTATTTATTTAGACAGTGACTAAAGTTTTCTGGCACTTTTTGTCACTTCAGGTCTTTGGGGTTGAGACTCGAGCTCTTCATTGTTAGACCTCGTACGGTGAGATGTCAATAACGCCCGATCTGCTCAGGCCGCTCAGTTTAACCTGATTTTAGCCGGAGTTGATCCGGCACAGGCAGGTTACAAGTTAAAGTAGGTTGGGATGTCAATCGATCGGGCAAAGCCAGGCCCAGGTCACGGTGATTGCAGGTCGACTTGTGGCCTGCACTGGTTTAAATGGGCTGGCCTGTGGCCCAGCTCCCAGATGCGCTGACCGACTCATGACTTACTCAATTGTCTGTTGAGCTACAAGAGGGTTAGAATTTTTTAAAGAAAAAATCTAAACGATGCCGTTTTGAGAAAAGTAGGCGGTCTACGAGTCGGGCCTAGCCAGTCTGTGGCTCCGACCTAAACAGACCATAATAGATCCGTGGCTTGTTACTTCATGACAAAAATAGGCTAGGTCAAGCTGAAATTGCCATCCTTAAAAGTGGGGCAACCATGACCTGCAAAGTTGAGCTATGAGTCAAAATCAAGTGAGTCACAGGTTCAGGTTGAGTGGATTACAAGCTCAACCCGTTGGCAATCTTAGTACAGTATGATTCAGATTACGTTATTTTTATGATTAATTACTACAAAATTTAAATTTTATTTAACTTTATAATTAAAAATAATATTAAAATATTTTTAAAATTTTAATGCAAATAATTCGATATGAAATTTTTTGTTAATATAAATGATATCACCCACCACAAAATATTAGTATTTTTACCATGTAATTGTCACTTATTAAATTTAAATCAATTATTAAATTTGTCACATATAAAATTTATTATTTAATAAATTAATTTTTTTAAATTTTATAAATTCATTTAATACTTTTTTATATTTTTTATTTCATAATTATTTTGAAATATGTTGTCTAACTTAATAAATAAAATTTTGTTTCATTTGGTACCAACCTCTTAACATGTAAAAGGAATAAGAATCTACACTTAAATAAATAAAACTATCCTTTGGCAATAAGATGCATTTTGTAGAACCCAATAAAAACATCAAGATTACGTTTGGTAAGAAAGACTCATTTGTAGCCAACAATATTGGTATTTAGTGGAGCGGGAATGAGAAGCTGTATGTAGTTGCAATGAATAGCAATGAACTCAAAGGAAGTATAGCTTGACATTAGACTTAAAGTACAAGATGTATAATTAAGGAATGTCCTAAATAGTGTAAACTTTTCACTTAAGGCTCTCACTTTTAAAAAGTCTTGAGTTCGAGTCACGCAAAAGGAAGAGAAATAGGAAGTTTTCTTGTTGATGATCTTCTAACCATCTGGGTAAAGCTCCTTGATCGGATCAATTACGGACGCCTCGCTTCCAATAGCAGTGCGAGAATTGAAGCTACTATAGAACTTGAGGGTTGTTGGGAACCTGATGTTCAGTAGGGTCAGCGACTAATCAGCAGTATGTGACGACTCTTTGTGCGCCGAAGTATACAGGCTATGTAGAAACCTGAAGAATCTTGGAGTTTTAGATTTACATCGTCTAGTGTTCTTAAGGTGGGGTCTTAAGAGCTTAGGATTAATCCAACTAAACTAAGATATCTAATGTAATAAAAAAAAAGTAGGAGAATTGTGTATAGTGGTGGGGTACGTAATATAATCAGAAAATGTTTGGAAAATACAGGGGTAATCACATGTACGTCTGATCATATAATGAATAGTATGAGGCAAAGGAGGAGTGTGTCGGGAGGAAGCTATGGCTGTGGGTGAAGAAAAGGCAACGAAATAATGAAGGAAGAAAGTGTGATGAGAAGTGAGGTTTAGTTTGGTGCCAAAAAGTAGCTCATGTGAGGATTTACAATGCAAAACAGGGGTAGGGAGGAAGTTGATAAGATAAATAGGAGTAGAAAAAGGTTTCAAGCCAAAAGATTTTGGGAAGAGAAGCGTGTAGGAAGAGTGTGAAGCTTTTCTCAGTAATGTGACAAGTGTTACGCCTAATAAGACTGATAGGAAGTATAAGGACAATAGATGTGAAGGGTAATGCCATTTGTGGAAAGGTAGTGGGAAATTGCATCTAATAATTAATGTTGCGTTTAAATTTGCGATGTGGTAACGTAAGGTAGGAATAAGTATTTATTTATTATAGTTTTCAAACGCAGTTACATGTTTAAATTTGCAGGTGAATAATCGAAGATTGGAGAAAAGTACAGTGCTACTGCAGAAATCGATAAATAGAAAAAAAAGTTACAGTAAGAAATTACTTATATGGTAGAAATTCTAATTTCTATTAATAATCTTCTGATAATTATTATTTTCTGTTATACTCTCAACTAATAGAAAGCAAGTTCAATATATCATCTTCTTCGTTGATTTTATTTATATGACTAATAATATTTTTTAATGAAATATTTAATTTATTTAATTTATATTTTTTTATTTTAATTTAATATTTTATTATTTATAATTTTAAATTTAGATGACTAATAATATTTTTTATGAAATATTTTATTTACTAAATTTATTTTATTTATATTTTCTTGTTTTAATTTAATATTTTATTATTTATAATTTTAAATATAAATGACTACTAATATATTTTTTAATTATTTATACAATAATTAATAATTTATCACATCAATAAACTTTTTAGTCATTTTATTTCTTTTCAGCAACCGTAGCCATACTTACCAAACGCCTACTTTTACATTTTAACAGTTATCAAAACAACAATTCCAAACACATAAATATTAAGTACTTATCATTTCAATAATTTGATTTCAGCAGGTTATCAACCATAACCACTCTTCCAAATTAAACCTAAAACATTGACACCACAAATCATGCGGGGCGGGAGCAACGGTGAAAGCAGCTAGATGTCGAAAATGTCAAGGAAGCTTAGAAGATAGAGATTATTGTGGACGGTCCCGCAAAGAGTGGTGTCTTAGATTAGAGGTCGTTTATCAAATGAGTTAAACTCGTGATCAGTACCAAATTTAGCTACGGATAACAAATTCGTAGGAAGATGAGGAACAAAAAGAATATCACGAAGAAGTGGATCATGAGTGTGATTAGAAATAGTTAAAAGATAGTAGAAGAAATAGAAAGAGTCTGCATATTACCAACTAACCACTTGGTTGGACTCTTTATGCAAGATGACAAAATCCACATCGGGATATTGACATTGCATTGAGGTCTATATTTCTAATTACGGGGTTCTGAAAATCAACAATAGCAGTAAGCAACAATGAGATCTCATTTCCGGCAAATTTGACGTTAGGGTGGAAGATTGGACCAAAAAAATATGCTTTAGGTCTGGTGTGGATGATATTGGGCATGCTTATTGTGGTTGGGTGTATGAGAAAAGGTCTGGTTTGGATTGGAAAAATGGGTTGTCTGCTCTTTTAATTTTGACTCCAGCACTGCGTCCCCACCCAGCTTGTTGTCGTTCTCCAATGCCGTGAAACGAGGAGTCACCAGTGTGGGCAGCTACAAGCATAGCTTCAGGACCAAGTGAAGAGTGAAATGCTAACAACCGTTACTCATGGAGGAGTAGCTTAGCACGCAGTTTAGCAAATGAGATAAGGGAATCACAATGTTCAATGGTTGCAGTGCCAATTATGGGCAAGGGTAAGGATAATTTATTTAAAGAGTTAAAATTTAATAAATTAATAAATCTGTTTATTAAAAGAGTTCAAAATTTAAAAGTTAATAAATCTATTCATTAAAATTGTAAGAATTTGAAAAGTCAATATATATGCTTTAAGTTGTTTATATATACCAAAAAGTTTCTTGGCATTTTATCTTGTAAAAATTGAAAAGACAAAAAATTGTAGTTTAATTTCTTATTCTAAGGCTTGGTTTGAAAGAGTGGTGGTGGTTGATAACCTGCTGAAATCAACATGCTGAAATAATAAGTACTTATGTGTTTGAGATTGTTGTTTTGGTAACTACTGAAACGTGAAAATAGGTGTTTGGTAAGTGCGATTGCGGTTACTGAAAAGAGATAAAATGACTAAAAATTCTATTGATTTAATAAACTATTAATTATCATATAAATAATTAAAAAATATATTGTTAGACATATAAATTTAAAATTATAAATAATAAAATATTAAATTAAAATAAGAAATATATATAAAATAAATTTAGTAAATAAAATATTTTATAAAAATATATTATTAGTCATATAAATATAAATTATAAATACGTTGAACTTGCTTTCTATTAGTTGAGGGTATGATGGAAAATAATAATTATCAGAAGATTATTAATGAAAAATATAATTTCTACCGTAGAAGCGCTTTCTTACTGCAACCCTCTTTCTATTTATCAATTTTTGCAGTGGCATCGCACTTTCCTTCAACCTCCTGTTGTTGGCGCGCAGATCCAAACATGTAACTGCATTTGAAAACTGCGGTGGATAAGTACTTATACCTACCGCACCGCATATCCAAAGCAATACGTACAATCAATATAATTTGATAAGCAATTAAACCATTTGGATAATAATTTGCAGCTTTAATAAATTGAAGAATTTTAACAAATGACATTAAGCTTTATTGAATGAATATCTAATTATTATCCAAATGTTTTAATTGCTTATCAAATTATATTAATTGTACCCATTGTTGTAGCATCAATGAAGGGAAGTTTTTTAAAGTTAAAATTGTTGAAAACTTATTTAAAGTCATCAACGTCACATAAAAAGAGAAGAATATGTTGGAAAATATTAATTTTGATATTATTATTAATGATTTTATATCTAAAAATGTGCAAATAAATTGTTTTTATTATCATATATGTGCTTGTTAATGTAATTCTCTTAGTTTTTTACAATTTGATATTGTTGCTCCTACTATTGATATTTTGTTGTTGTTATTACTATTTTTAATAATTTTATTGTTGTTGAAATTTGTAAAATGTTGTTAGTTGTTGTATCATTTAGTATTTTATTAAGTATGTTAACTTATAACTTGAGTAACTTATGTATAATTATTAAATTTTAATACATATCAACTTATATAAAAATATTAAATTTTAATACGCATTTATATATTATCGATTCATTGAACTCTTTGTTTTTTTCCTTTTGTCTCGCCATATAATAATGACCTTAATGGTGGTGATGGAGGACTCGAATTCCATGGGTCAACTATTGAGAATGAAGAGCACGAGGTTTGTGTCGGAAATTTGATCTCCAATGATTGCGATGTAGCAATTAGGAACTCAGTTATAGAAATTGGTCCTCTTTTTCCGATAAAGATCATATTATTGAGAGGTTAGTTGTAGCAAGAAATGTTGTTCAAAAGTCACCCAAAGAGCAAGAGCAGTGGGATATCCGAAGGTAAGTCTGATGTTCCGGAAACGACGACAGAGGAGCTTAATTCAATTGTTGAGACAAATGGTCCATCAACATAGCCCAAGAGATTGGACGCGGTAAAAATAGCTTAAGCTTGATTTCGCGTAATTGGTTGAAACCAAATTTGTAGCGACAAAATTTGCAATATGGTTGAATGGAAGAATTGGAGAATTGATTTATGACATGTTTGATTGTAATATGGTTAAACTGAACTTGGACCATGATGTGGCAAAGAGAAAACGGTACAGAAATGGAGCTAAACGGCGGACAGAACTGGCACGCAACACGATGTTCACCCCCCACTTTTCATCAGGCTTTATAAGGGATTCAGCTTAAGCTCCCGAGGGGCTACCCTTTAGCTAGCCAATCACATACAAACTCATCCCCATCCCCTATTGAATTGCATGCAAAACAGGAACGTGTGCAAGAGCGAAGTGTTGAAAAGCAAGTCCAAAAATAACCGCCCCAGGAATAGTGAGGGCATTTCGTTTCGGCAAAACATTACATAAACGACCAAACCAATCGTGATAGGTGTAGCCACGCATGTCACTCAACTCCACACGCGTTATGATGGGAGCCGAGCCCATTTCTAATTGGTGTAAGATGCGAAAATACCCTCCAGACTCCCGAGTCCAGACATACACACACTCCCAGTCTCCCCGAGATCATAAATGAATACGAAACAGAGTCTCAGTTTTGTGTAAAACCACTGTGTATCTTATTGGATAGGTGTAAGCTTGCATGGACCCACTTCACGCCCAAATCCCACATGTCACTTTCTCTAATCTTCTCAAACACGTACCCGTCGTACAGTTTCCAAGTGGCAATGTCTCGTGCATCTTCGCTTCATGTTGCCTTACGCTGATTGGTTGACCTCCTCTCTTAAAGAAAATTTCCTCAACCACATTCTTCCCATATAAACATGGGGTCTCTCTTCTAAGTTTGCCTCCCTCTTCCATCGTCCGCTATTATTAATGTCCAGAGCCACTTTGTAAGCTCTCCTGCAAGAGATTCTGCGGCGTTTTTTCCCCTCTTCCTCGCCTCTTCTGTGCTTGGGTGAAGAGTAATCCAAGTGATAGGTCATCTGAGCAACAGGCAACATGATTAAGACCCTGAGTCCTTGCTCTAACACAGCTAAAACAGCTGAAATTATGTCTAGGTACAGGCCTATAGCACCAAAGCCTGAGGTTTCTGAGAGTTCTGGTGTTGAGAGTTCATTCATGTCTCAGAAGATCAAGCAGTCCCCTTACCTGAGGAGCATTTGGCCAGAGTTGCAGGCCAGACCCACTAGAACCAGAAAGAGAGGTAGAGCTGCCATTTCTCCAACTGTCCTCAAGAGAGCAAGGACACAGATGCATGGCCTTCCTAACCCCACTCATGCAATATCTTCTGCTTCGCTGTTGGCACAAGGTTTCACTCCAGCTGGTACTCCTCACCTTTCTCTTGCAAACCTGGTTGCTGTCAACAACAACATGGAAAATCAGGTCGCAGTACCTTCAGATCTGGTTACACTTGCTCTTATGCCATGTACTCCATCAATCGCAGCTGTTGCTCAGAAAACAGTACCTGAACACAGTTGCATGGACACAGGAAAGGAGAAGCTGATTGATTTGAACAAAACTGCTGAAATACCAGAGGAAAAGGACCTGTTGCAGCAATTGAAGCAGGAATGTACCACCAGCAACGTAATAGCACCTCAACCAGTTCGACCTGTAGGTTCAAGCATATTCATCGGTTGCATCAATGAAGACCCGAACTTGACCCCACCAGTTCAAGTTTCTAAGAAGGCAGAGGAAGTTGAGGAAGACGTAGAGTCTGAGACCTTCCCTGCTGTGATATCTGATTCTAACAACAAAGTGAGGCTGGTAAATTCTGCCTATAAGGAAATGGTAGGCCAGCCGGAGTGTTCGTGGCTTGATTCTATGGTCTCCAATGATGGGAGGTTGAGTGGTGCATGCAAAAGGATCTGTGGCGAGGTGATACTTCATCTTTCTGAGTCGAGGGTCCCAATTTCATCAAATGGCTTTTCATGCTGGGTGCGGATAGAGTGGGGAAATGAGGGAAAGAAGAATTCGACCAACGCTTTCTGTGATGTGATGAGGTTGTCGTGCGAATCCAAAGACTACATTTTCACTTGGAGGTTCCATACCCATAACAGAGAGGGGTCTCAATCAAGCACCAACTTTTGAATAGTTCATAATTTAATGTACACAACAGTTGCTTGATAATGCAAACTGATGTACCATGTATAGACATGGCAGCTAATCTGCCATGTACACCTCAAAGCATATATATATAGTTCGGTCAGCTTTCAATTTAAGGTTTAACCTTTTGGTAAACACCTAGGCTTCCTTCTCTTATTCACTCTTCTTCAAAGGCTCATTCAAATGGGTGGGCATCATGCTAGAGGCTTTATTTGGCTAAGAAGTAAACGTAGAAACAGAAAGAATACACACAATATAATTACATTCCATAATATTTACAGCTAAATGCCACTCAACTAAGAAATTGTTCATAAAGCATTAACTTGTCTACGTTTTGTTTGTTTTGAATAGCTGAACGTTACTTATTCCCGGTCGGTGCCGGGCCCTTCCATTTGAAATTGTCAGCATATGACTTGGGCTGAAGAAAGTGAAGTATTAATTTGTTATTCACGGGGAATATATCATTAATAACAAAATCTGCAGAAACTAAGCTGAATATTTGAAGTAAATATGCCCGTGGGAATGCTTAATACCTTCAAAAGAGGAGTGTGACGTTTCTTAACCTGCATCGGAGTTGAAATATCATCAACGTCATGATCCAAATGCGAATTATCAGACCTTTGAACCTATTTATTCTAATTAATCACCGTGCCAAAATAATTTCCAACGGTGAACTGATTCAGAGAATGAGAATGAGAAAAGGACCAACTCTGAAGTCCAGATCTAAATGTATTTTTCAAGAAGAAGAAAAAAGTTTGATTAAAAATAAAGAGAAGTCCAAACTAGAGTTCATTTGTTCCATATGACAAATTTGGTGTCATCATATTTAAAGAACACATAACTTTATAGTATCTTGTCACAGATCTAATTTATTTTTCAAGCAGAAGAGAAAAGTTTGATTCAACAAAAATAAGAATCCAAATTAGAGTTCATTTGTTTCATGTGACAAATACGGTGCCATCATATTTAAGGAACACCTAACTCTAGAGTATGATATCCTCCGTAGCTTTCAGTGACTGTTAAACTACGACCAAAGGCGAATCTTTATAAACTTTGTGAGAATAGCAAATTAGCAATCACGAAGGAAAATGCATCGTTCATATACGGATAACGTACTGCGTCTCAAAAAAATATTTGAATTGCTGAATCGCACGCTAAGCAGGAAGATATGCCTTACCACATATTCCCAACCATGTTTTTCAGCGAACGCCTTCGCAGCTTCTTCACTATCAAAGTCAAGTCCTGCATCCCCAACATTGGCGTAAGGGTCTCCAGTGGACGTCCAACCCATCAATGGATTTTCCCACCTGCGTAAAATATGAACCACCGTCGTTATTGATATCATCAACATCAAGTTGTCCACACAACAGAAACTTCCATCCGTAATTTCAATGAGTTAGGTAAGTAATTTTTTTATATTTTCACAAAAATTTATGATCACCAAAATGCCAATTTTGAAAATCATCCCATGAAGCAGCAGGATGAAAGTGAGAACAGGACGCTGGACTCTGTGCAATTTATATAGGCACATGATGGCTGCACGACTGGAGGATGTGGAATGAGAACCTATTGATAGGTGCTTAATGAACGTATAAGTGCCCTTTGTGAAGACATCCCAGCTCGAATGTAGAACTCCAGGTGTCCATGAATAAGGTTTTCCCAGTGTAATTTGTTTATGAACTTCAAAACAATATTATCAACCATGCTGCTAATAACTTCTGAAATGTATTGGTAAATCGCTGCTTGTGCTTCATAGATAAGTTGAAGTAAAAGGTGCAATAGACCAAGCATACTTTTGAGTTGACAGAAAATCAATTTTCCATCTCCCAAGTTTCCCTGAGCCCTGTTGAGATGCAGTTCGAGCAGGCGAATAAATTATTACCTATCATAAGAAAATGAATGAAATAAGACAACCAAAGACTTGCCATGAAAGATCACAAAAACCAAATGCCAAAAGACAAACATCTGTCACACTAAGAGAAAATATACCCAATTTGGATATTGGAACATAAAAGTACCACAATGTGAAACTACAATTTCACTCAAGTCTAGTAAATTGCTACTTCATTCTGCATTGCCAGTTCAGTGAAAAAGATAACAAACGGTCATCTATTTATAATAACAACATTGGACTAACATCACTAGCAACTATTGCAGTAAGCAGTTTGATATATTCCTTTTTACTGGCCTTGAGTACAAGCTGAATGCACAAGTTCATAACAAGGGAAGATTCCTACAAACTTGTAGTTCGTAATAAGAGGAAAGAAATTTGAATTTTGGTTTATCAAGATAAATATTAGACTGGTATGTATGTTCAAAGGTAAAATAATATTTTGAGTCCACAGATGATCATCTGAACATCTTTGAGATCTAGAAGTAATTATCGAATTGGATTTTATGCATCTTGTACTGTAATGAAGATCCTTTTTTTATGAAAGTTAACTGCCAGGATAGTAAATGAAGTTTGATTACCCAAACATTAGCAAGATAGCAACTCTAGGTGTTACGTAATCTTATATCTAAGACTTGTTTAAACTTCATTGTTTCTTTATCACATAAAGAGTACAGAGACTAAGTAAAAGTTTACGACATGATCGTTGTTTAATTATAACAATGTCAAAGTTCCACCTTACAGTTTTATCAAAAATCCATGTGATCCCCCAGACAAATAGAAATTAATGTCGTCTCATTCTTGGACGAATTCTTCACCAAATCACTGAATGGATAAGAAGATATATAACATGCCAACTTCAGTTTTCGATTAGTAATTTCACTTTTTTTTTTCCTATACTTATCAGCATTTCTAAATCGCTTATAATACAATCTCACAGCTACACAAGTTCTCTAATGGATAAGATCACTCATTGAAACGTTAAATAAACGAATTTTTTTCTCTTTGACAACTTCGTTCGCAAATGACCTGAAAGTTACATTCCTTCACAATTTTCCCTCCTATTCTTCCAAGTTCTAAACACAAATTCGAAAAACTCCGTTACCGTAGTTTCAATGACGCAAGCAAATAAAACGGACACAAAAGGGCAACAAAAAAGTGACCAGACTAGACGTACTCTTCTTTTAAGCTGTTCGTCGGGGATACCGGAGACCATGCCGACCTCGCCTGGTTTGATCTCTACCAGAGCGTCCGTAGAGCAGAATCTCCTGGAAGAAGAAACGAGAGCCCACTGGCTAGCTCGAGCAAGGTTCAGAACGCCTCCCTGCAGAGAACTTGCCATGATTCGTGGCTTGAAATTCGATCGGTGCGTTCGAATGAAACAGAGCTGATTGATGTGAGGTGAGAGAGTTTTCACTAAAATTGTCACTAAGAAGTTGCCAGAAGTTTCGCGCTTTTGCACCCAGTTGATGCCATGTCATAAGTGAATAAGCGTCCGGGATGAGCCGATTAAATAACGTTATTTTATAATTAATTAAAAAATAATAATTTTTTAAATAAAACTAAGGAGTACTTAGTTCATGAGTTTGTAAGATATCGTTAGGTATGAAAATGAAAAAGGTCGACTAGTTATATATTATGATTTGTTGATAATTATTTTGATATATAAATTTTGAGGATTATTCTATAACTCTTAAATGTGCGAGGAATGATGGTCATTCTTTCCTTTTTTTTCAAGTAAAATAATATAATTAAATATGATTAATTAAAATTAAATATATTCCAAATATATTAAATATAATATATTAGAATACATTAAAATTAAATATAATTAATTAGAATATATTTTATTTTGATAAAAATTTAACAAATTTTTTATTTTTCCTTTTTTAGCAAAAAGATATAATTAATTAAATATCATTAATTAAAATGTATTTAAATTAAGTATAATTAATTAAAATATATTAAAATTTGATATTCAATAAAATTTTAATTAATTTTTATTTTTTAACAGAATAATATAATTAATTAGAATATATTAAAATTTCATATAAAAATTTAACTAATTTTTATTTTTCTTTTTTAGCAAAACAATATAATTAATTAAATATCATTAATTAGAATATATTAAAGTTTTATGTAAAAAAAATTAACAAGTTTTTTCCTTTTTTAGTAAGACAATATAATTATTTAAATATAATTAATTTTAATATATTAAAATTATAATATATTTTTCGAAATTTTCAACATATCAACAATGATAATGGTAATCATTCTTTCATCTTAAGCCGTTATCATAATTATAATGATTACATTCATTCTTATTTTTCACTATAATTATTCTCATTTCTATCTTCGTTATCTTATGTGAACCAACTTCTCCCTGAATCTTTCAAATTTATATTTGATCAAGTTAATATTTATTAACTTCAAACTTGATTAAATAATATTAATAAACTTACATTAAAATAGAAATAAATAAATTGTTTGGATTTATAAATTCAATAAATTTTATTTTTATCTTAATTAAAAGATTATTACAATTTAAGGTTTATGCTTTTCTTCCTATTTATTTGAATAGGGAATCAATCCCAGGTTTATAAACAATCTATGGCTTATCATTTTTCTATGTTCAGATTAAATTTAATTTTTGTTTCTTGTGCCTTAACGTTGAATTAATGTGATCTAGATAAACTTTCTAATATTATTATCTTGAGGCAAGTCATTTAGTAATTGGTAAGGTTATTTTTTTGTAACTAAAAGGTCGTATATTCGAGTCATAGGAACTCTCTTTTCATAAAATAAAAAAAAGGATTGATACTTGCAAAACTTTTACATTATTTAATGTTTTTTAAATAAAGTGAAATTTTTTATTATTTTTAGTTTTTATAAAAATCTTTTCATAATACTTTTGTTAATATATTTAATGTCGAGACACATTTGATTAATAAGATTACAAATAGACTAATAAAAAATTACCAACAAGATTAGAATTTATGATTCATTTAAAATATAAACTGAATCATTTTACCTTTTATTTAACACACAATTATTTTCTTTCATAAATGAGGTAAATTAATTATATCACTAATTTTGTATTATTTTTTGAACAAATATTAGTTTATGTTTCGGATAATTACATTTGCGCTCAACTCTTTTAAAAGAAGTTTTAAAAATTATAAAAACATAAATAATTTTAAAGTTTAGAATAAAATTATTAAATCACAAAAGTTATTTGCCTTTAATTTTATATTATTCTTATTTTTTGAAAAATTAAACAACGACAAATAATATGTTGATTTAACAGCAATATTTAAGTTCTTTTGTAATTATAGTTGTCCGTATAATAACGAAAAGTTTGTAGAATATTTTGGATAATCAATCATAAAGTTTTTTTGCAATTCAGTGCTTAAATTTTAAAAAATTTTAATCGTGTAATTAATTTTTTAAAAACTTAACAACTATCTCAAAATATTAAATTTTGTTAATATAACTAATAAATAGATATCCACGTGATATTTATAAGACATATCAGACTATCAAAGTATGTGAATTGAATTTCAGGACCGGCTAAAAGAAGAAAGTACGTATAACTAAAGACAAAACGTGACATTTTCCGCATTGTTCCCTACATTGATATGTTATTTACTATGCTTTTTATTTAAATATTTTAAATTTATAATCCAATTTTCAATTATTGGGTTTGCCTTTAATTATAACGCAATTGAAATAGACATAGGGATTAAATAAAAATGGTGTAGTACAAGACTGATAGTTGGCTTAATTTGGTAAGGAAAAAGACTAGGAATCCTACGAAATAAGAAGAAACGGTAAGTGGTACCAAACTTCAGACTTTCAGTTACGGCAGTTATTCGGAGAACAAGAGTTTGTATGACCAAAAAAAGAGTGCAAATATATTGAAATTCATAAATTTATAATTAAAATTAAAATATATAGTTTATAGATATGAATAATTAAGTTTTTTAATATGGTTGAATAAGTGTGAAAATATATTAATATTTACAAACGAACGAATATTTATTTTAATTATGAATATTTAATTAATAATAATGTGAATTTTATTAAAAAACTTAAAATGCCTTTAACATATATACTCATGAAAATTATAATTACAAATTCAAATATATATATTGGTTCAATACATTCCAGGGAGGCATTTGTCTACATCCTTTTAGTTTGACCTCAAGCCACTTGTCAGCTTCTCAGGAGTTGATTCCAGTTGTTACTTGGTTTTTATCGAGACCAAGTCACCTTCGTCGTCCTCTTCCTTGATCACTCCACACCTGATGTTCGATACAGCCCACAGACACCAGTTTTCGGGATTGTTGAATATAATATCTCTCTCTCGATCCCCAAAGCTTCCCTTCTTCTCCAATCTCTCTCTCTGTCTCTCACTCTGTGTTTCGGTGTAACTGCATGAAGGACAACAGCGGCGATGACGCTCCAAGAAGAGAATTCAACCAAAGCCAAGCTCGAGTTGGCGTGCTCAGACTTGAAAACGCTTCTTCAGATATCTACAAAGATGGAAGATGGCCTAGGAAAGATGGGAAAGAGATTTGAGTTTATCGATGAAAGTCTATCAACAGCATCGAGAAGAGTAGCTCCTTTGCATTCTATGGCCATGGTCACTAGAGCTCTCGAAACCAGAATCAATAGAGCAGTATCTCCTGCGCTTATCGTCTTGGATAGTTTTAAGCTCTCCGAGTCTCTACAACACAAGCTCCTTGAAGTTTCCAACAAATTACCTCACCAGGAAAACCCAGAGAAACAGCTTAAAAACTTGCTCAAATATGTCGATTGTGTTGATAAATTAAACGCGGCGATAAACTCGATTAGTCGCGATGGCGAGCAAGTGATCCAGAAGTTACAAGAGGTGGTGGAGTTCTTGAGCAGGACTAAAGCTACGGATCATTTTAGAACGCATAGGCTGAGAGAGACTATGCTGACACTTAAAGCTCTCTACGATACAGAGGTTAGTGCCATGAAATTTGATGGGTTGCTCGACGAGGCATTGCTCAATTTACAAGATGAATACGAGTCCCGATTGCAGCAGTTAAGGCACGAAAATGTTGGCGACACACAAAGGGAAGGGATTGATGAAGGTGAAACAACTGTTCTTGATCTGGGTTCGGAGATGGAGATTGAACTTCTCAGAAGAATTTCCGAAACTCTGGCTTCTAACGATTGCTTGGATATCTGCATCGACATCTTCGTCAAGGTATGTGGCAGTCAGATTACACACTTTTTAAGGTATGCAATTTAAGATCATATTGTTTCTTATATATCTGCTTTAGGTAAAGTAAGATGATAAAATAAGTATATGTGAAGCTGAGTTGTTGTACTCAAAGCCTATTCAGAATCTTCAGGTACATGATGCGAATGAAAGATGTAGAAAGTTTAATGTTTGTTCTGGTTCAAGCAGGTGAGGTATAGAAGAGCAGCAAAAGCTTTGATGCGGCTAAACCCAGATTACCTGAGAACATATACTCCTGAGGAAATTGACGAAATGGAGTGGGAGACCTTGGAGACAGTAATAAGCCTTTGGATTCAACATTTTGAACTTGCGGTGAAGAAAGTACTTGTGTCCGAAAAGAGACTCTGCAACCAACTTCTTGGAGGAATCATGGGAGGAGCTGTCTGGTTGGAATGCTTTGTAAAAATTGCAGACAAGATCATGGCAGTCTTCTTTCGTTTCGGTGAAGGCGTTGCAAGGAGCAACAAAGAGCCTCAGAAGCTTTTCAAGCTCTTAGACCTGTTTGATTCCTTAGAAAAGCTTAAAACAGAGTTCGTAGAGGTTTTCGAAGGTGAAGCTGGGGTTGATATTTGTACAAGGTTCAGAGAACTAGAAAAACTCCTGATACATGCTTCAAGCAAAGTTTTTTGGGAATTTGGTCTCCAGATTGAAGGCAATTCCGATGGTTATCCTCCACCACAAGATGGGTCTGTCCAAAAACTCGTAAGATATGCCATTAACTATCTCAAGTACCTTGCCACTGAAAGTTACAGTGCTCCCATGGCCAAAGTTCTATGGACAGAACAAATATGGAAAGCTGGCGCTCTATCAAAACCCGAATCAGAGGATAGTTTGCTCGTAGAAGCTGTAACCAACGTCATGGAAGCTCTTCAAAGGAACATTGAATCGAAAAGATCACGCTACACAGATAAAATTCTGTCACATGTATTTGCCATGAACACATATTGGTACATCTACATGAGAACCAAGAACACCGAACTTGGGAAGCTACTGGGAGAGCAATATACGAAGAAGAAGTACAAGATTGTAGCCGAGGAAGCAGCTTATATGTACCAAAAGCAAGCTTGGGGACCTCTTATAAGATTGTTAGACAAAGAAGAGTTAAAGAAACAGTATTATAACAACGAGGCCATGGTGGCTCTGATAAAAGGCAAGCTTGAAACTTTCCTGAAAAGCTTCAATGATATAACTGAAAGGCATAGGGAGTGCTATGCCATTCCTGATATTGATCTGAGAGATCAAATTAGACAAGCGATCATTAAACTTGTAGTTACCGCCTACATTGAGTTTTTTGACGCATTCTCAAACGTTTTACCGGCGAAGTCTTATGTTAGTCCCGAGTCAATCCAAGGCATACTTGTTCAAATCTTTGACGGAGTTGATCGGCTTGACGAAGCAAAGTTGAAGCAGCGTGATCCGAGGATTCGGGGACGTGGTGGACGACCTTCCATGTCTATCGAAAATGTTGTCAAGGAATTTCGCAAGTCGCGAGCAAACAATGGCGGTCGGTAGAGGAAGTTACTTCTTGTTCCTGTCACATTTGAGTACATTCAATTAGTGGTTAGACCATAAAGCTTGTCGACTTTATGCAAAAGAGACCAGAGTTCCTGTGTTTCTTTTCTAAAGTTCCATGACCGTAATATACTATGCTCGCAGTTTTGTTCGAGCATCTCTTTATGATCTTCGGTTATTTGCCTTATTTCATCTCTGAGAAGGGTAGAAGTTAATATTCTCTAATTTTTTATTTTTAACTTTTCAAATATTAATTAAAAAATGATAAAATATATTCAATTTCACTAATATATTAATCCAATTGAACTTTTAAACTCATCTAAATAAATTAAAATTGACATAATTCAATACTTTATAATAAACTATTAATTTGAGTCGAATATAATTATTTTGTTTTGAAATTAAATACTGTATTGAATAGTCGTAGAAACACATTTGATTAATCCATTTTTATGTTGTATTTTGTTATTATCTCTTAACTAATGTTTAAGATAATGAATTTAATGTTTTAAAAGCATGATTGAAAGTTAAACCTACAAGATAAAAGGTTTAAAGTTTAAAAGATTTATTAAACTGTCATAAAATTAACTAAAAATTGAATAAAATTAAAAATTTTGAAATATGGTTGAAAGAGATAATTTTTCTAAGAATTTATAGTTTAATTGAAAAAAGAGAGTATTAAATAAAACTTAATTTATTAATTTTGATATATATGGACTTATTAATTTATCAAAATTAACCTATTAATTAATAAACTGATCGATTTTAAAGAATAAGAGTTATTAAAATAAATTGAATCAAAATTAAAAATTGAACAAAAAGAATTAGCCGATTTGAAATTTTTATAGATGGATTGGTCATATTGATTGAGTATTTTAATTATTTACTTAAGCATAACATCAAAGTTCTTTAATTAGGGGTTACTTGGTTGAATACTTGAATTGCAAAAAGGCAGAAGATTCCAAGTGTACAAAACTTTTGCTGGCCAATAAATTCACCTTCTCAACGCAAAAGCAACCTGTGGCAGACGAATTATGGAGAAGGTCCAAAACTCGCACATATCATAGACACCGACCTTGGGAAAAGAATATTCAGTAAAATTAATGAACAGCGGCTAGATTTGGGTTGATGGCTGATACAGTTTGATCAGTTCAGGTTTAGGTTCGAATTCGATTAATAATAGCAATTGCTCGTCCTCGCTTGATGTTTGGTCTCATCCAATAGTGTAGAAGTCTGGAGACCAATTAAAGGATTTAATCACTTGCTTGTACGTCTCTGCTGGATTTGCATGCGTAAATGGTAACTGTTGAGTATTGGAACAAACTTGATGAAGACTTGCCAAAGTACGTAACTCGCGAGAGCATAATCTAGGCCCAGGTGAGACGTTTTTGGGTTCGACCCATGTACAAGCTAAGTCCCAGTACCTGAAACGCATAGGCCACAACTCTCCAGGCGTACGATGGCATAATTCCCACGGCTCGACGAATCTTCCAATTTTGCGTTACCCGTATTGTACCCGAAGCTTTCCCTTTTAAACGTTCCGGACGTCCCGTGTCTGAGGATGACATCTTCTTCATTTTAAAACTGTCCTGTTTCACTTGCAAACATTTCAAACACTTGACTTTCTTATTTCTAACATGGCTTCCACTTCCTTTGCCGATTTCCCCGAGGACGTCCAACTCTCCATCCTTTCATTCCTCGACCCATCTGACATCGCTAACTTCGCCTGCACTTCGAAGCGCTTCGTTTTGCTCTGCAGAAACGAGAGCAAACTCTGGTACACGATCTGCGATAGGCGGTGGGGGTCAAAGACGCAAATCAACAAATGGGCAAACGGCAAAATCTCCTACAAGCACCTCTACAGGACTCTCAACAAGTGGGAGCATCTGATTGGCTTCTGGCGCCGATGCGGTCAAAGTCAGCAGAAGCAATCCGCCGTTAATGGAGTCAAACCCCCGTCGTTGGTATTCTTCGAGTGGGGCCCTTCGTTTCTCTCCGGCTCCAGAGTCTCTCCATCCCAAAACGGCACGTACAACGTCACAAAGACGCCGTTTTTATGGCTCAGCATTTCGGCCGAGGGCCAAATTGTAAATTACCTCGATCCCTATGGGCAAAACTCTGGTGGTTCTTACGGCGAATTGGGATTCGCGGAGATTGATTTGATTCCGGTGAACGTTAATTTTATCGAGGACGTGCATTTTAGTGTGGAGGAGAATGTGGGTTATGATTTTAGAAAACTGAAAAATGAGGATAGTGAGGATGCGATCGCCGGAGTCGAAAGTGGGTCCCCCGGAAGCTTGCCGGAGACGTCAGAGATGTATCAATACTACGCCAATAGGATGAGCCCTGGAGCTGATCGGTCGTGGAGGAGGCAGAGGAGGAGAGAGAAAGAGAAGCAAGGAAAAAGGAGGTGGGAAACAGAGCATTTCTTGAAGATTGTTGATTGCTCACCAACACCATCACGACCTCTTCAAGGGCTATGGAAGGTGCGGTTACTTCAGTTTTACGATTCGCAATTTTGCTGTAAACCCCTTTTGTTCTCGTGAACTCTTCATGTTGTAGGTAATTGTTTGCTAATCATTGGCAAAGCTTTGTTTCTATTTTGTTCAGAGAACTGGCGTTTTGGTTTTCCAATTTGAATGTTACAGCGTTTATTGATGCATCCTGTTTGAAAGAAATTTCTATGGTTAGATACTTCGACCGTGTTAGCCATCCAAATTGATGCTTTTCTATGTTTTGGTTGTGAAGAAATGATTAATGATTATGTTGAGTGAAATACCTTCATCTGAAACTTTAGCTCTGGAATTGTAGTTTTGCCTATTATAATGAGAATAGTACTCTTTTGATTGGGACACATAGGTTCAATTTGATTATGGACATGGTCGGTCAAATTCCGATTATGTTTTTCATTTTGCTTTCTGATATTCTTCCTATTTCCTGTTACAACGGTCAAGACTGTAGACTGGACTCTACCTTTTTGTCACAAGTGCCTCATAAACTCTTTCACTGAACGTTGCAGGGGTTTTCTGATGAAATGAAGTTGGAATTCTATCTTGTAGCTTATGATGGAGTTGGCATCTCGTGTCGAATGGTTGGAGACTTGTCTGAGCGGCTTACCAATTGTTCTCCTGTATTCTGGACATCAAATCCCACTTTTATTAAGTCCCCAATTTCTTGTGAGGAAGTGAAGATATATGATACTCGGATACATTTTCGACCATCTGAAATAGGAGATCACATACATTGGGATGGTCCGTTTATAGACGATGAAGTCGTCTCTCACATTATGCACATTAATTCGAGTTATGATTTAGTGATTCCAAGTTTGGCAGATGCTTCCGCGAATCCTTGGTGTGTTGAAGGACGGATTTGGCTATATAGGAATGGGACATTTGGGTTTGGATTTCTTAGGGATAATTTTATTGTTGATCTGAAGCATATTGCTCGAAATAACTGTCTTCTCGATGCAGTACAGTCTTCTGATGATTGAAATCCTTCGGGATCTTAGGTTGTATAAATTGATTTATGGCTAGGTGTCATAATGCTCAATGACAATGTTTATCAGGTAATTTTCTACAGAATAATGAAGTTCAATTGTTATGATTGGTTCCTTGAGTGTTGATATATTTCCTGAGTTCACCCATTTCTCTACATGTCGTGAACCGGCTTTGTCTGCCTTATCGGCGGTGAGAAACTAGGTAAGTTATCTTAATTGCTATACTATTATGGAGAAAGTTTGTTTTGGAGTCTGGATTATACTCCTGTTTATGCCATCTCATACCTTAGTTAGTGTTACATAATGAGAATCAAATATGTCTTAGAATCTTCATTTATATATTTCTTATTGTAGCATCAGATCATCAAAACCAAACAAACAAAAACCAGCACATGCTACTGTAAGTAGGAAGAAGTTCTCCCTCGTAAAAAGGAGAAGCCAGTTGAGCTGCTGGGAATGGAGAAACCATGGCAGATTATGACTAAGCATCCAGTTTCAGTGTTTACCATTTTCTCTCTCTCCCTCACCTTCAAGTTGGCTAAGTAAGTTTACCCTTTTCCCCGATAAGTTAATATAATTGGATGGACTAATCGTTCATCCTCCATGAATGAATGTGAAGCAGCTATTGTGACAGGGAGGTCCTGTCACTGATCTTTCAACATCAACAAGAATGTGCCAATGGGATGGAATGGTTTTGAGTTCTGTCCGGCCGAAAAGCTTCTTCCAACTACCACAAAAGATAATAGAGGCAATCGTATTTATAAGAGAAAAACGATAAAAAAAGAAAAGAAGCAACTTTGAGATTTCGAGCGGCTGTTAGCAGAGAAGAAATTTCGGAAGTAATGCCACATCCCATACAGGCTTTAAATTATGTGATAATATTCTAATAAAGATAGAAAGGGGCGTTTGGTCTAGTGGTATGATTTTGGTTTTGGGTCCCAAGTTCAATTCTGGGAATGCCCCGTTATTTTGCATTTTTCAATTACCCCATATTCGACATTGGAGATTTCAAATATCTGGCGCTGTCATGGGCAATGTTAAGGTTTAGAGACAGTAGGATTCGAAGTTTTCCCTGTCATGAGTTATGACGGTGGGATTGCAACTCCTGCATTATAGGACTTGGGTTCAAAGTTCTGTCAAGGCTTACGTGGCATTTGGTTAGTGTCTTCAGACACGAGGACGGAGGATAAGGACATAAAAGTTCTATCCTTCGTAGTGTTTGCTTGCTGTTTTCGCCCATTTTTGTTCCGTCTTCAGAGAATAAAGACAAAAAATTTTGTTCCATCCAAAATTGTGGTACAGAAATTTTTGTCCTAAGGACAAAAACAGAACACAAAAATGAAAAGTCCGAAATACCCTCCCTTTACTCCAAAACGTTGTGTTGTCTGAAGCCAAACGACAAGCAATATCTGCACAGCTCTCCTTCCTTCTTCCCTCTGCTTCGTAGCTCTCCTTCCTTCTTCCCTCTGCTTCGTAACCTCCGCAGGTAATGGTTTGCTCTATTCATGAATCTCCCTTTATTTGCCTCTGGAGTCGCTATCGATGTTTGATGTTTTACGAATCTCCGAAATACTCTCTCCAATTTTTTGCGTCTCTTTCATTTTTCTGTTCTCATATCTCTCTCTTTTGTTTGATTATTTATGAATCTCCCAAAATCTTCTTTTAATTCAACCCTGAGTCATTCGTATTTCGTGCTTTTTCATCTTCTACCTACTATTCAAATATGAGATTCAACTGTAAAAAATACGAAAGTTGGCAAATGGTCTT
>JANZXR010000002.1:3142032-3201173 GCA_027575705.1 Erythroxylum echinodendron | reverse complement strand
TGAGGAAAGTTTATGGTTTCAAAAGGTAGTGATTTTTATATTGATGCATGATTATTATGATGCCATGTGAAGTATTGCAGTGATTTTTCGTAGCTCACCCTTATCGTAGGATATGTATCGGAATAACCTACGGGCTTCCCGGTGTATACCCTGCTGTAAGGGGACGCTACATCTAGTCCTGTACACATCATTGCATATATAAGACTTCCAACTGCATTGGAATAGGGAACATTCTTCATTTGTTCCCATTTTTGTAGCGTTGATGGGCAATTTCTCTTACTAAGACCTTCATCTTTAACAATAGGATGATCTATTGGTTTGGAATCTTGCATAAGGAATCATTCAAGAATTCTTTGAACGAACATCGTTTGTTAAAGTGATAACAATCCCTTTGAACGATCTCTTAAAATCTTGACTCCAAGAATGTATACTTTTTTACCCATATCTTTCATTTCAAATTTAGATAATAACCAATCTTTGATTTACGTAAAGAACACACGGTCATTACAAGCAATCAATATATCATCCATGTATAAAGATAAAATCGTGAATTTATCTTTAGATCTCTTAACATACACACAATGGTCTTCATCGATTATTTGAAAATCATATGAAATGATTACATTATGAAAATGAATGTATCATTGTCTTGAAGACTGCTTCAGGCCATAAATTGATTTTAATAACTGACATACCTTATTTTCTTAACCTATCTTGATGAAACCTTCTGGCTGTCCGATATAGATTTCTTCCTCTAATTCTCGATTAAGAAAAGCATTTTTTAGATCCATTTGATGTAATTCAAGATCTATACTGGCTACCATAACCAAAATAAGACGAATTGAAGCAAACCTTATAACAGGTGAAAAAGTTTCCTCATAACCAATTCCCTCCTTTTGCTATACGACGTGCCTTGTATCTTTCGATATTGCCATCAACTTTTCACTTTATTTTGAGAACCCACTTATTTCCAATTGCTTTGTGCCTTCAGGGAGGTTAACCAAGTCCCATACTTGATTGGAGCTTAAAGAAGTCATTTCTTCTTTCATTACTTTCATCTATTCTTCTTTAGTAGGGCCAGCAAAAGCCTCATTTACATTCCTTGGCTCTTCTTCCTCTTGCGGAACAATCATATTAATTTCTCTCTAAATCTCAAAACGATGTCGGGGAATTATTCCTCGATTACTTCATCTTAAACGAGGTTCATCATAAACAAATTCATGATTGATCTGATCACTCCCTCTCATATCAGTCATCATAGAGAACCTTTATGTGGAATTGCTCCCACTTGGTTGAAGTTCCTCATCTTGATTCTTCATAATAGAATCATTTTGATCAAGCGTCTCATATAACAATAGGTCTTTACCTATTTCGCCTTGCTTGGGAAAATTATTCTCTAAGAATGTTACATCTCGTGATTCAAATTCAGTTACGCCTTTATTACCTTATTCACCAATAAACACGTATCCTTTTGGGTGTTCTGAGTATTTAATAAAAATATTTTTTCTCCCTCTTGGGCCTAATTTCCTATGTTTATGAGAGTGATCATAGGCTGTACTCACCCAAGGTTTGGGACCTGACATGTTAGGTTTCCTACCAGTCCACAACTCATATGATGTGCTAATAACTAATTTCATGGGTACACGATTAAGTATATAGGTGGTTGTCAGCAACACATCACCCCAAAAGGTGATTAGTAAATTTGCTTGGGCCATCATGTACCTAATTATTTCTAATAACACCCTATTTCGTCTTTCAACGACGCCATTTTTTTGTAGGGTTCTAGGAATTGTTAACTACCTTTCTATTCCTTTCTCATCACATAAAGTCTTGAACTTGTCTAACAAGTATGCTTGCCTACGATCAGTTCGTAATGCTTTTATTTTCTTATCTAATTGATTCTCAACCAAGTTCATGTATTTTATGAAATAGTCAAATGCTTTTGATTTATGAGGAACCAAATAGACATGACTATACCGAGTATAGTCATCTATGAAAGTGATGAAATAAACTGCCCCACGTCTAGCCCTTACATTTATTGGACCATAGATGTCAGAATGAATTAATTGCAATGGATATAAAGCTCGAGTTCCGTTTCCAAATAGCTTTCTTGCCATTTTACCAGCTAAGCAATATTCACATGTAGGTAGATCTACTTGATTTAGATTACCTAAAAGTCCTTCTTTAGCTAATCAACCGATTTGATTTTGATCAATATGACATAATCTAGCATGGCACAAAGTTGCAACATTGTTGGAATTACTAGATGTAAATAATGAATAACTAATATTATTTTTTTTCCTTTAACATATCCAATACTATAAATCCATCACATAAAAAACCATGACCATAATAAATAGATCCAATATACAAATCCATTCCAATATCGTGAAAATTTATATTGAAACTAAGTCTAACCAATATCAACACAGATAAAAGATTCCTACGAATCTGTGGAGCATATAATACTTAATGTAGGATATGGGGACGTCCTCCACGCATATCCAATTTACATATACTACTTCCTTGTACAATAACTCTGGAATTGTCACCTACATAAAGCCATCGACTACCATGTGGGAGTTTACGAAACTCAATGAAGGCATCTTTATCTTTCGCTACATGGTTGGTTGCTTCTAAGTATGCAATCCACAAAGGATGTAATTAAGTTAGAGAAACAGAACAAGAAACATTCACAGAACAAATGTTTGTACTATCAAGCTATACCCTTTTGGGCTCGATACAATCTTGAGCAAAGTGGCCCTTATTACCACAATTATAGCAATTCATATGTTTCATGTTCTTCTTAAATGAACGCTTCCCCTTTCCATGTTGGTTCAATTTTTCCTTCATGGATTCTTCTTCTACTTATGTCCACCATGATGCTTGCGTTTCTTGTTCATAGCTCCATGTGATCTAGAACTAACTGCGTATGTCTCAGAAGATATCTTTGAGGCTTCAAGACGCTCTTCCTCTAAAATGATATGCCTCGTAGCATCTTTTATTGTCTTGATGATCTCATTATGAGTTAGGTGCCTCTTCATATGCTTCCAACTCTGGGGCAGTGAATGAATCACAGCTCGTACTTGTTGTTCATCAGAAAGCTCATAACCAACATCACATAACTCACTTACCATGTTGGACATTTTCCTCAGATGCTTTTGCATTGTATCATCTGGGCACTTCTTATAAGTATCAAACTTAATTCTAAGTGACCTCACTTTGGTCACTGAAGCACCTCTAAATCGAGTAGCCAATACGGACCACATGTCCTTTGCAGTTTCAAATTTACAGAACTCTCGCATAATATCATTATCCATGCTACTCAGCAACGTGATATGAGCTAAAGAGTTTTTCTTTTTCCACAATTCATATGCATCACGGTCCCTCCTATGCTGGGCCGTAGTGCCCTCCTTAGGAACTGCCATAGTTAGGTTTAATGGTTTAGGAGCCTCTTGCTCCTCCAGCATATATTGGATTTTCATATTCCAGATTTCATAATTATCACCATCGAGTTTCTCACCCCTATTAAGTTCAGCAACAATATTTTTTAAAACAGTAGTCATTTTGAAACACTAAGTTCCTGTAATAAGAAAGAAATATATATGCATGTTAATGTCATATTAATCGTTCATAGGGTAAATAATTCGATCACAATTGCTTATGAAATCAAAAGTCCACTAATGTGTTCAATCACTATTCATACAACAATTGAATCCTAATTACCTTACTCTAGACGAATTCCTATATGAAATATACGTAAACATATTACATAAATATCAAGACATTGTTCTTATGAAACAACGTATTGCATTAAATGTGCTACAACCTATGAACAGTCTATAGGTAACGAACCCTACGCAGAAATGAATTCACGAGTTCGCGTGATACAGTTTGCGAAGCTCGATGTACAATAGCTCTTACTATTTCAATTGGAAGACCTATAGGATACAAAGTCCTAATCAACTTTCCTTTACTCATCTCTTTAATAAATGTCATCACTAACAAATTATAAGTCTTCTCGTTAGGCATATTATTCCAGAGCATTCGTAACAGTTCGCCTTGAGGTTGAGGTAATGTTGCAAGTTAAGTCATATACTTTACTTCAACATCTGCATAGGCTAGACAACCTTTAAAGAATAACTCTTGCATCATATTATTAACTAAAATAACATATTGTGTTAGATTGTCTCCAGGCGTTAAATGCATGTTAACTAACTGTACATCCATGTTGCCAATACGTCTCTTTTGTGCCTCACATCGAATAAGCTTAGGTGTCCGCTTAATAATAGGCATTTTTCTGAAAAACAAATTTTCAGGAATCAGAAGAGTGCGCAAAATAAACAAATTATTTCGTCCAACACATAGCAAACTCATGCATATAGAATGGAAACAATTTAATTCTATTCGCAATTTATTGAACTGATCAAATTATGCTATTAATATCTAATCAATTAGAAGCTTATTTCTAATCTAATCATATTCAAATATGAATAACTTAATTGAATTTGAGACTTATTTCTAATTTTTATTATAATTGAACTAATCAATTTATTTTGATTTAATTAGAAACTAATTATTAGTGAAACTCCTATCTAATTTTAACTAAACAAATTAGTATTGATTTAATTAAAAAACATATGGAATTTCAACTAAACAAATTAGTATTGATTTAATTAGAAAACATATGTCTGATTTTAATTCAACAAAAATAATATAATTAGAAAAACTCTTTTTTGATTTTGTTCGTTTTAGAAACTTATTTCTAAGTTTATTTTAACTAAACAAATTAGTTTAATTTTTATTAAAAATATTTGTTAAGCTTTTGTCTTGTTATAATTTTTCGTTTAACAAAACATGTAACTTTTGAGAGGCCACGTGCCTCTTGTTTGTTTTCAAAAAGAGAGGTCTTCTTCCTCTTCTTCTCTGCGGTTTGGTCTCTCCTCCTCTTTTTTTTATTCTCTTCTGGTTTTTGATGGCAACAGAACTGCTTCTCTCTTAAAGGACAACTCAAACGTTATTCGGTCGAATATTGTTGGATTATAGAAAACAAAACAAAAAAAACTTCTAGAGAGAGAAGAAAGGAGAAGAAAGAAAAAAAATCAAATCCTGTATAATATTCTCAGCCTAGTATTATATATCAAGAAACATAGCATGTCTAAATTTATAATATTCGTAGATATTCATATAATTATGCACAAATAATCAATAGCCAAATTTCATCTTAATGTTAGCATGCATATATATATATATATATAATATTTGCTCTAATAATAATGTAAGAATAATTAAGATAGAACATAATCACATGGATCATGTTAAACAGTATCTTTGCATACGTATATAAAACAAAAATTACGTACTTGGATTATTATTGTAGTTCTAATGGTCAAAGAAAACTTTGCTGCGGATCTTCTTCTTCTTCTTATTATTCTTATATTTCCGTTCTTTGGTTTTAAATTCAAACTCTTAACTACTTTTGCAGTTATTTAAAGAATAATGACCATAATACGTATGTGATTCACGTACATCGCAGTCTGTGAGCTGTAATAAAACCAGACATTAGCCAAAAGCCACCATAATACGTATGTGATTCATGTACATCGGAGTCTGTGAGCTGTAATAAAACCAGACATTGGACAAAAACCTGGGTTGGCTAGAACTTCCATTGTTTGACATCCTGTTACCCAGTCAAAGTATTAGACCCTACACAAACTTATCATCTATGGCTTGTGAAAGTTCAAACATTGGTGTGCTATAAGCAATGTCCACATAATCATAATTGCGTTCACTGAGTGCTCGTCATGTGGGGTCCGTGTTTCCTGGAAAAACCTCATCTTCCTCAGGACAGTTGAACCACTTCTTCTAGAGGAATATGTGTTGTAGAGGAAGAGTAAATGCTCGTCGCTTTCACGTCCCCCGTAAGCCCAGCTCGAAACTGCAATCATTAAACTAATCAGAATCGATGTACTGAAACTGAAAACCAAAACGATATAGAGACTCAGATTTCTACTCTCATTGATATTTACCATGGGATGATAGTGATTAAACAAATGAAGAAACGCAACTACTCTGCTAGTCAGGAAAATGAGGCAAATGTAAGTACCTGTCGCAATTTGTTTCCTAGCAATTTGACTATGAGTTGCATCCACTCCTCAATAACAATAATAACAAAAATGTCACTAATATAAGTAGCTATAACATAAGATTTTCCACTCTTTCACACATGACTAGCCAACGCAAGTGGTGCGGTGTGAAAGTGGAAATATTCTGCTAAACATGTGCTCTGTGCTAAAAATACGGACCCATAATTTTCTTACTGTTTCTAGAAAAGGGTTTAGAATTTTCGGCTAGAAAACAATTAGGGATCCAAGAAATTAGAGTTTGATATTTCGGCTTATGGACCCATAAACTAGAGTTAACGATTTTTTTGTTTAGAAATCGCAATTTTTTTATGCGTATTATTACGTAAACCTTTAATTGATGGAATAGTCTGCAAATTACGCCAATTAAATACTCCGCACTAAGTAAGCCTTATACGACAGACTAGATTGAGAGAATATAAATAAGGAGATTCGAACATAAGACCTTTTGATCCCATACTCCCTTACTCTACTAACTCAACCATCCTGTAGAAGGTAGAGATAACAATTTTTATATTACTCAGTTTTGAGATCAATATATAAATTTAAATTAAAATAAATTGATCAAGCTTAAATTTTTAAAAATCAAATTTGTATAAAATTTTAAATTCAAAAACTTTAACCCGATTGATCAAACCTAATTAAAAATCAATTAAAATTGAATTCATTTAAACTAAATTCAAGTTATTGTAAGTGTGTAAAAGTAATTTAAATAAAATTAATATTCTAATTTATATAATATGTTCTATTTTAATATAATTTTAAATAACAAGAAATAAAGAATAAAATTAAACTAGTAAAAAAATAAAAATTAGAACATATCTTGAATACAGTTCAAACTTCAAATGCGATCTGCGAACGATGGAAGCGCTGGTCTCGTTTAGTTATTAATTAGACAGTGAAAGGTCTTGAAGATACTTTGGCCATACTCCATTGACTAAACTGGCCGTTGCATGGCATTCATTCTAACTTGATTAATGCAACATTGGTAAGGAATGTCATCAGAGGTGACGCTCGTGGACCGTCACTTGAAGATCTTAGCGTGCACACATAAATAATTTTCATACTTATTTGAGATCCAGAACCTTGATTTTAGCTTACTTGGAGGTTACTCCTGCTTACTTTCTTTGACATTAATATAAGAACACAGGCAGCCTCTCTTCATTTGTTTTTAATTACGAAATGAAGTAATCAATTAATTAAGTCCAAATCGGTGGTTTTGTCAAAAAAATTAGTACAATACATGTAATTATCACAATTAATATTTTATTAAGTGTAGTTATCCGGTCTGCTTTGTCAAGTCCTTAGGCAAACAAAGAGTTGAAGAATACAACGAAAGCTTATCAATTCTTATTACTATATTTCATTACAATTGTTTATTCATCATTACGATAAGTAGACATAATAATATGACAATAATTTCAATTAGGCTTCAAAAAAGTTTAATTAAAATAATATGATTTTTTAAAATTATTTGAAATTGAAATTGACATTAATTAGTTTAAATTTAACCGAACAAAATTAACAAGTTTCATATTTAATTAATAATTAAAAAATCTGATCAAATTAGTTAATTTAACTGTAAAAATTTTAAATCGACTAATTTTTTAATTCAGCGGTTAACTTCTGGTTTAATTTACTTTAATAATTCTTATTGTTATAGGCGATCAGTTTATTTTTTTTTTTTTAGAAACGAAGGAATTCGCAGTCGTTATCTTTTAGATGCATACTGAGTAAATCTTCGGATTAACACAATAGCTTGCAAATCACGTTAACCGGGTACTCCATACTAAGCAAGCCCTGTACAATATGCTCGATTGAGAGAGTATAGGTAGGAGGATTCGAACAGATAACCTTTTGACCTCATACCTCCCACATCACCAACTCGATCACCCCTTAAGAGACAATTCGTTTATTAATTACTTGGTCAATTTTTTTAAATTAATAAACTCTTATAAACCTGAATCAATTAACTTTCATTTAACACTCACTTTTTTAACTAAATTTTAAATTTTTTGATAATTAAAGATAATTTTTATTAATCTTTAGTTAATTTTATAATAATTTAATACCAGTTTAATTTTAACTTAAATTATTAAAACATTGCTTTCTGAACATTTACATTTTCTTCATCTGCCAACTAATCCTTATAGGTCAACTAAACCCTGTCCTTCATGTGATTTCCACATAAAAGGATATAGAGATAAGGATTAATTATATCCACCATTTGGGCGGTAGGAGTGAATTTCTTAAGAAGCTTCTATTACTATAATTTCAAAATTCGAGTCGTTTCCGTTGAATTGTCGTTTAAATTGATCCGTTCAAACTAATTTTCTAAATGGATAAACATGTATTTTGTTATTATTATTTTAATTAAAATCTAATAAAAGAAAATTTTCTTAAAATAAAATTTTAATTAGATAATTTAAAAATTATAATTTTTTTAAAGATTTCTCTCAAAAGAATGTCTTTTAATTTATTTTTCAAAATTATTTAATTTAAGTTAAATACAAATATTCACTGTTAAATTAGCAATTTAAGATAAAATTTTAATAAGGGAGATTACTACGGCTACCTTATTCAGAAGCTCGACCTTTTCAAGCCAACACGTTCAGATCTAGTCAGAAGTTGAAACAGTAATGAAAAGAATAAACCAACGCCCGAGCGTCGCGGGTACCTTCTTCTTCCCCAAGAAGTCAAACCTTATCGAAATTCACATGGAACTTTCTACAGTAATAGTTTTTGGTTAATCTTCAAACGTTTTGTTTGACTATTAACCGGCCATCCATGACCGTCTCTGATCCTAGTCGTCGTCATTCTTTCTATTTTAGCCTTCTTTATCAACTCTCTCGTCATCAATCTGCATAGACAGCTCAATCCACATATAAGTAGCCATCAAAACGCACACCCTTTTGGCCATTACAAAGAAAGCCAACTCCTTCATTCATGTCAAGTGACCCGATGTTGAATCCATTAAGCTGCACCAATCCTAAGAAGACCACGGATTTCAAAACATGCAAAAGCCATTCACTGAAACATAGAAGGTCGAGAAAGAACTCTGCAAATCCTTTCTCTGATCGTGGCCTCGACAAATTCGAAGAGCTTCTCGCTGATCTTGAGAAGAAGAAGAAGATGATATACTCTAAAGTGGGACCTGAAGATGTGTATTACGTTCGGTTCAAGTATTCGCCTACAAATGATATTGTCCCTGTCGTTGTGAAGTTGAAAGATCCTGATGAAAAAGAAAAGGTTATCGAGGTCGTCGATTCCAAAGAAGACAAGAAAGGTAGTGTTAGGCTCGATGCTCATGACACCACCGAGGTCTTGGATGAGTCGCCGAGAAAAGGGTCGTCAACTCCAGAAAAAAAGATTGAGAAGAAGAGGTCTACATGGAATTTGATGTTGCACAAATGGAGAAGACCATCTTTTTACATGCCTATGATTGTGATCTTCATCTTGCTGTTACTGATTTTCTTCGGTCGATCGGTTGTTATCCTATGCACATCTTTAGGATGGTACGTAGTTCCTACATTGAGTTCTACAAAGCCGATAAAGAAGAAGATCAACAAGAGAGGATTTAGCGAGCCTAAGATGGTAACCGATGGTTTATCTTCTCCAAAGTTGAGCAAGATTCACGGGACTATGAAACTTAAGTCGGAACAACCGAAGAGTTTCTCCTGATATGTTCTTGTTTCGTTTTTTTTGTTTTTTGGGTTCTTCTCTTTTTGTTTAATTCCCAGAGGCTAGGAATTCAGTTTTCATGGGTTGTAAAGATCTTTATGGTTCCAAATTCCGATGTTTTGTTGGGATTTGAGTTCTGTCTCTCCAGTTGATGTTCATAATTGTAAATTAAAAGTAATATGAGATTAAGTTAGGTTTGGAAGATAGTTTTCCCAATTTGCTTATTGTACAGCTGCATTCTTTGCTCCTTTTCTTTTTCGGGTTCAGGAAATTGAACATTGATTTTCTCTGTATATTCATTTGACTCATTCTTTATTGGAAAAGAGATGACGGAAACACTCAATCAAGGAAAACAAGCAGAGAAAAGTCACAAATTGATGCGGGTGATGAATGGAGCAATGACTGATTTCTAAACATTAGACCAGCCTAAGAAGAAAGCCACCAGTTTTGAATAAGCAAAGTTACCTTGAAGATGAATGGATTTGAAACAGTTCAGGTCAATTTCGTACAGTGCTAATATTATACTTCAGGATCACCCAGACGTGTCATCTGTGATTGTCGGCAATTTGATAGATCCAGGGACAATAATCCTTTTCTTTTGCTTTTTGGTACATATGCTTCGTAGCTAATAAACTAATATATCAGACTTCTAGGTCCTGTTTAGACCCGAAAAACAAGGGTTATTTTATAAGAACAAAAGCTGTAAACATTAATTTAAAGCCTTTGTAGTTTGATCTTCTTCACGTCAAGGACCCATATGGTTTGATTCTCAGTGTCAGACGACTACAACTTGATCAGGACGTGCCTTCACATAAGATGTATGCCACTAACATTAGTACCATGCAACAAAAAACTGTGAAGAGCTGACGTTCTGAACTGAGATGGGAAAAGTTAAATGAAAGAGCGAGCGTTTACTCTTGTTTCAGGTCTTCCTCTAAAGCAAATTTGCACGATCTATTTCCTGCATTAAATTTCCATGGAAGATCCAGTACATGTCCTGTGTAAACTACCCAAGCTGTAATGAAGTATCTGAGCATCAAAATGTAACCAACAATAAAATACGTGAATGCCACATGAGCCTTATACAACGAATTTCACCGTCAAGCCAAAAAGAACCACTTTTCCATCCCCCACTGCCTATTTGGTGCAAATTTGTAAACATTTCTCCAGCAATCTTATTCCTGTAAATTTAATAAAACACATCACTGTATCAAGGTCATTCGCACAGAGACAGGATCTACAGAAATAACCAGTTAATTTGGAAGTCAACTGGCTACTTGAGTTCAGTTCGCTTCTGTTTTTAAGGTGATGAAAGTAACCAAGATGCTCATAGCTTTTGGAGCACAAAGATGCAATTTATGTGTTACTTCATTTCATTTTATTGCTAACCTTGAATCTTTTCCTTCGTGAGTCATCGGAAGTGTAGTGAGAAATATATGGCTCACGCCTGGAAGTATCATCTCTGTAGCGCCTTCCTGATTGCACAGGCATGCCACCAGTCCTTTCTAGAGCCTGACTTCTTGAATTTTGAAAGAAGCCATTCTTGTCCCACGTGACTTCATAATCAGCCTTCAATCTAGAGCCTTGCTGCTCAAGACTGAGTCATGTCAGAGCCTTATGAATATGTAAATTGACTAATTAGGAATTTCATGTATGCAGTTTGGACAGGTTTCGATATCAAACTAGCAGAATCATTTGCTCCTGATGACATTTTTCTCCATGGCAAGAGTGAAATACCATTCTCGAAAAGAGGAAAAGGGCAGTCAAAGAAAAATGTAAAATGGGAAATCTCAAATCCTAATTTCAAGCCATTTCAGTGAAAGTTCTATGCAAGCTTGCTTTAGTTTCTTGAGAAAGGGAAACCTATCTATTATATAAAATCTGTGAAACTAAACAGTGTAGCTAACCCAAGAAAACAATCAAAAGCCACATTTTCCCTGTAAAGAAAACAGATCAAATATAGAGTAAAGCCACACAGAGAATAACAATTTCCTACCTTTTGTAATGAGCGTCCACATAACACTTTAAGAGCATTATAGAAGTCTCCATGTTTCTCAAACTGCGCAACAATTTTGCATTGGAGACCTGAAATTAAAATCCCATCTTCATCATCTGCATCCTTATCTTTATCATCGTCTTCAGCAACACTCAAGTTCCTAGCAGATATGAGTTGAAGCAACAATGGAAACCGGGTTACACCACATTATAGTACTAAGAACAATATCCAGTAGGGAATCAACATATACTGCAAGTATAACATATCGAACCGTCGCCAGGTTTAGAGAGAATCCACAATTCTGTAGCAATAACCATCCCTTCATAAATTTTGAACATAAAATACTTATACAGGTAACCAGGTCTTGTAATTGAAACAAGATATTGACTATTAGGATTATGGCCTTCAATTGAAGCTCATTTAAATCGTATCCAAGACTGCCAAGAGAAAGATTGCTGCTTGAATTTTCCATGTATATTCACTCCTAAATCATATTCACAGTTCCATGGTGGCAGCTAGTTTAGGCAAGTCTGTTTTGAAACACAAGAATGAGTTTTGTCAGAGCTTTTAATTATAATCTTGATTCAAGTTAGGTGGATTAGACATTTACCAAATCAGCTTTGAAGTTACCAGTCCTTCACATACACCAAAAACACAATCAACCTCTGTTTTTCATTTCAATTAGGATCTAGATTTCCCCGCATCCACCCTCAATACATAGAAAGGGAGGATAGTCAAATCAAACAAGTACAAAACTGAGGCAGAAAACAATAAGGCCAACACAAAAGTATCGCGATCCAGTATCACCACGATAACACAAATTTGGCAGGTCCTGAATCCGTTACATATACCTCCCCAAGCTAGAGCAATAAAACTCATAAATCACAATAACTTGTTCACAGAATTCAACATTCATTCCCCTAAGATCAGTTGAATTACCAAAAAACAAATAAAAAGTAAAACTAACTTAAAGTTGCACTTACAGTGTCCATCCAGTCAACAAAGTTAATAACTAGGCAGTTAGGTATTGGCAGGAAATTTACTAGCGTAAGGTACTTGGCTGAAATCACAATTCAAGCACAGAATCATAAATGACAGAAAAATTATAGAACTGAAACCCCATGAAACAACAGCAATACCTTATCTTTCCAAAAGTGGAGAATATGGTATGCGTGACTAACATGGAAGGCTTGGAAGAAACCCTCGGCTCAGCAAACCAACGTGACGGAACTTTTCTCATAATAATTGTATCAGGCTCTTGCCTTCCTCCTCTTGAATATCCTACCAAAAACAACACCAAATCACATACACAAGAAAGAGCACTTCAAAACCACTGAACGTTAACCCCTAATTAAACAAACAAACAAAGAAACAAAACCTCGATTCCGAAAAGCGTAGAACTCGTCCCACTCTTTCTTCATCCCCTCAAAATCATCAAACACGGGCACGGCAACCCCCAATTTGTACTTGTCTCCTTCGAGGTTCAGTTCAATCCCATCCATTTTCCCAACAATGTGCTTTCTCCAATCGAGAAACTTCTTCTCCAACTCCTTGACATCATCGTCCTTTTCGTCGCTTCGCTTTTTAGTTTGCAGAAACCCTAGGTCGCGAATGCAGAGACTACCATCGGCCAGCGGATCGTCACGCTTGAGTTTCTTGACGTCTTTGATGCGTTTTATCTGAAGGTCGTCTTCAGGGATGGTGACGGACAGTGAGGTGCTAAGGAAGTCTAATAACGCGCGCTTGAGCTTCCACTCGTCGATTGGTTTGGTGGCGGAAGAAGCGACTGAGGGGTAGATGGAGAGCGTGATCTTCACGCGACGAGGCGTCAACGAGAGATCGTTCTCGATTTCTAGGATTTCCGTTGGAGGAAGGGACTCTAACGGTCGAGTGCTCATTGCAGTTCAGACTCTTTTCTCTTTTCTTCAGCTCACTCATTCTTCTTCGTCATCAACGGAAGTTCTTAATTGAGAAGTCACTCCAAAACGGCGCCGTAAGCTCGACGCGGATAGGCCGTAGATGAGACGTCATCAGTAAAAGACAGAAAAGCCCTTCTGTTTATGGCACGGCCCGGTACAATTGAGGTAAAAAGCAGGCGTAGAAACAAAGTATAAAAGGGGCATCGAAAGTCAAAACAGAAGTAGGAGCATTCGTTCATCGGGAGAGATGGGACTGTGGTGCTTCTCCTGTTTCGACGGAGGCAACGGGCGGCGACAGAGACAAGAAGAAGAGAATTTGGCGTCCATTGAAGCTCGCGCCAAAGCGGCCGAAGCAGCTCAGAAACGGTAATTTAAATTTCCCCTTTTATTTAGTGTTCTCCTTTAGTTTCGAAACGTGAATATCCAATTTTCGCATGTCCCAATAAATTTAGGATTACAGTCATTGAGGGAGGACGCCGTCCGACTCTCTTTTCATAATCTGTTCTCTGTAGCAATTTATGTAACGGTGTCTGTTTTGCAGGCAAGAAGATTTCGAAAAGTCTGCTGCAGGAAGGGCTGCGCGTGCACAAATACAAGGGATGGCTAAACAGTCTGCTAATGCTAACCAAGGCGAACCTGTCCTGAAGGTCAATTCCTTTCTCTTTTAATTTTAGCTTATTTTCTGGTACCTGTGTTGTTTATGATAATTAGGTATTCAGAACTACCGTTGTTCTTTAATCACACTCAATAGTCCTCCTCTACTTGAGATCAGAACCTTATACGAATGAGTACATAGCTATTGGCTCATGCCTGCATGCTCATGTTTTTATTTTGTTCTTTTTGTTGGTGCAGTGGCAAATGGGCTGAGGCTTAGCTTCTTCCTTTGTCCGCCTACAGTTTCTTGGTAAGTTGGTTAGTGTCTTGCAAGTATCAACTAGATATAATCTACTAGTGTCATAGATATACCGAAAGGTCCCATTTGTAGCTTCTGTGGATCCTGACTACAAGCCCTCATTTAGGAATGAGATAACTGTGGTAATAAATTCCTCCATTTAGATGACACTGAATTAGGGAACTAAATGTTTAGTTCTGCCAATAATTATATTCCCCAAGTTGAAAGCAATCGATAAGCAGAAAAATGAAAAGCACATTTGGGAAGTTCTGTTTTATAAAATGCTTTAACAATGAATGTATTTTTTCCAAAAAGTTTTGGAAAGAATTGCTTTCCCTCTGTATGAAGTCAACAATTACACTTCCTATTCGTTGATATTAATTCCTATCTTGATGTCTTTGTTCCTGTTCCAGCATAACTTGGATAGGATTCAACTGTATCTTCTGCACCACCGGTTTCTCCCACTCTCATGGCATATCATTCTTGTTTGCAAGATGTGTTATGTTGAAGACATAATTCTCTTTAATAAAAGTTTGCTGTAATTATTCTGTTATTATCTATGGGGAAGAAATTATAGTGGAGTGATTATTATCTATATGATCTTTCAGTTCATTGAACGTTTTAAATTTGGGGTATTTTGCATCCGAGTGTCAATTCTTTTGCATGTTTCGAAATTTTTCTTCCGTGGACAAGTTTTATTAGTGGACAGTTAAAGACAAGTCCTCAAACCTAATTTAGCTGACTCCAAAACATCATATCATAAGCAGACGACCAATTTAGTAGTGTGCATAATTTCCTTTCGGCAATAAAAGTTACAACTTACATGAAAATCAAGTTAATAAAGAGGTTGGCCTTCAAAAATCTTAAGATCCTTGTCTAGAAGTGACTCCATTACAGGTTAATATAACGCCAATATTATCATTGGGGTTTTCATCTCATGATTAAGTCTCCATTTGTGCATTTACATGGGAAAAATGAAACTGGGACAGCCAACATGGTTCTGAATGTAACTCAGAACTACGGCAGGATTGCTTTACAATTTAATCTTGGTAGTTGCGAAATCCTTAAGTTCCTACTAATCCATTTTCACGTCGATGCACCAACGGTTAAAGTTGGAGGTTCTAGATGCCTTTGGTGACATGTTAAGTGCTTGTGACAATTTTGAAACCATTATCAGAAAATGTCTTGAACAGGATTAGAGAGCTTGAGCTCATGTTTAGATTGAAAGCAGTCGGGAGTTTGCTCCGTTTATTTCTGAAGGATTGAACCATGCGTCATGATTTGTGGGTTCCATATGCAAGGCAATATTAATTGAATCTCGTCGAGGAATTCATCGCATGACCGTCCATAATTGCAGACTATTATGGGTTGAATCAGGCGTTCTTTAGTGGTGTCAAAGTCAAAAAATTTTCTTATAGTTGTAGTATAATCTGATCTTCTATATTAAAAAAGATTTTTCCTTGAACTACTGGCATTACACATTAACAGCTATTGAATAGAAAATGTAACAGAGATAACAAAAATTAAAGATATAAACGCAACAATAACTTGTAACACGTATATTCTAGCAAGGGCTGCTATAACAAATGCAATATCTATGGTGGAGATTTTTGATGAAACAGGTTATTTTGGCATGTGACAAAGTGAGGTTTAAGTCGCTCTTTTTCAGTAAAATCTTGACATTGCCATTAAAGAAAATAATCCAGATGTTGTTAAGGAGAAAAATTGGAAGACTATAAATTATTCGACATGTTGTACAATTCAATCGTGTCTTTTTAGGGAGCAAAAGTATACTTTCTCGAAAAAAACTTCAGCATCTAAATTGTGCAACATGTTGGAGGAAAAAATCTTGAAGAAAAGTAGTTAGAATAAGTTTAATATGAAGAACAAACTATTTCGTTTCTCTTATGTTCCGGGTATCACTATAAATGATCACATCACTAATTTTAATCAGTTAGTTACTGATTTAATAAATTTGGATATGAGATTTGAAGTTGAAGATGAAGATTTGACTTTGATGTTGTTGGGAGTCCTTTTTGAGGAGTTTGAGTTTTTTGAAATTGCTCTACTTCATGGGAAGATTGTTGTGTTTCTTTGTGAAGTTACAGCTGCTTTCTATAGTCATAAATTGAGAAGGAAAACAAAGAAAGATTGTACAAGTAGAGCAGCAGAAGCTTTGGTGGTTAGAGGCCGTTCGCAGAGCCAAACTAAAGGAAAGAGAGGGAGATTGAAGTCGAGATCTAAATTGAACAAATATCAATGTGTTTTTTGTCGAGAAAAAAGGCAGTGAACAAAGGATTTTCCAAATCTGAAGAATAAAAACAAACCTGATAAGGAAAAGATTGTTACAAATTCAAATGTTGTTGAGTGTGAAGATGCAGACTCAAATCTCTCATTAGTTGTTACATCCTTAATAAGCCCTTCTAGTCTATGGTTGCTAGATTTGGGCTATAGCTATCATATGTGACCCAATCGAGATTGGTTCTCTGATTTTAGAGAGCGAGAAGGTAGAGTCGTCTACACAACAAATAACAATCCCTGCATCATAAATGAGATTGGTTCAGTTTGCTTAAGGAATCAAGGTGAAACAACCAGGACTCTGACAGGTGTCAGATACGTTCCAAGTTTGACGAAGAATCTCATTTCTGCGAGAGTCCTAGAATCAAAGGGCTACATTATAAATGTAGCAAATGGAGTAATGAAAGTCATCTCTGATGCACTTGTGTTAATGAAAGGAATTCAAAAAAATAATAACATGTATTATTATCAAGGTAATGCAGTTATTGGAACAACAACTATAGCTTGTAATGATAATCAAGAACTAGAAGTAGTCAGGTTATGACATAAGCACTTGGGACATGCAAGTGAAAAATCCTTGAAGATATTAGTAAATCAAAAATTGTTGAAAGGAGTTTAAGCCTACAAATTAGACTTCTGTGAGCATTGTGTCAGAGGGGAGTAGACAAGAGTGAAATTCAGAACTGCAATCCATGATACGAAGGGTATTTTGGATTATGTTCACTTTGATATGTGAGGACCTTCCAAAATAGCTTCTTTGGGAGAAAAAACACTATTATTTGACCTTTGTAAATGATTTTCCCTAGAGAGTATGAGTGTATACTATGAAGATTAAGGATGAAATGTTGGAATTTTTTCTCGATTGGAAGAAGATGGAGGAAACTCAAATAGGCAGAAGGATCAAGTCTCCGTACAAATAATGGTGGAGAGTACACGAGTAATATATTTTTAAAAGTCTACGAAGATGAAGGTATTGTCATATACTTCATAGTTAGGGATATACCACATCAAAATGAGGTGGTAGAACGCATGAATCAGACATTATGAGAGAAAGTTCGATATATGTTGTCCAATACTAGATTAGGCAAAGAATTTGGGGTTGATGCTGTTATATATGCACGACATCTCATCAATTGCCATCCTTCAACTGCTATTGGTGGTAAAACACTTTTGAAAAAATGGTTTGAAAAACATGCTACAGATTATGATTCCTTATATGTGTTTGGTTCCATTACATACTATAATGTTGATGAGTCAAAGTTAGATCTACGTGTAAAGAGAGCAATTTTCATAGGGATCATCTCTGGTGCGAAAGGACATCATCTTTGGTGTCCAAAGAAAATAATTTTCAGCAGGGATGTTATCTTTGATGAATCTACTATGTTAAGAAAGGTGATAATTGAAAATATTGAGCAAACAGATGGTGCACTAGAGGAGCTGGAGTTTGAAGGAAGAATTGTTACCTCAAAAAATGATGAGGCAGATGCAGAAACTCTTGTGGTAGAAGAGGAGCCAGATGAAGAAGAGGTTCCTAACAAAGAACCTCTACAGCAAAAATTACTAATTGCATTGAGAACGTCAAAAAGGAACATTCAAGTACCTACTCATTATGTTAATATGGTAGCTTATGCGTCTTCAATTGAAACTGATGATATTCTTACCACTTATAAGGAAGCAGTCAAAAGTTTAAAAGAAGATAAATGGAGGATAACCATGAATGAAGAAATACATTCCCTTCATAAGAATTAGATGTGAAAGCTAACTAGTCTCCCAAAGGGAATGAAAAAAATTGGATGCAAATGGATATATGCAAAGAAAGACAGATTTCCTGAAAAGAATAATATTTGCTACAAAGCAAAGCTGATGGCCAAAGGCTATACTTAGAGGAAGCGAATTGATTATAATGAAGTTTTTTTCTCCAATTGTAAAAAATTCTTCCATTAGAATTTTGTTGGCTTTGGTACCACAATTTGATATGGAAATAGTTCAATTGGATTTAAAAACTATGTTTTTACATGAAAACTTAGAGGAGGAAATCTATATGACTCAGCCCGAAGGTTTTAAAGTTGCTAGAAAAGAGAATATAGTGTGCAAGCTTGAAAAATTGTTGTACGGATTGAAGTAATCTCCGAGGCAGTGGTATAAGAGATTTGTCAAGTTTATGATGGGGCAAAAGTACACAAGAAGCAAATACGATCAATGTTTGTATTTTTGCAAGCTACAAGATGGATCCTACATCTATCTTCTCCTATATATTGACGATATGTTGATAGTTTCTTTGAAACTAAGAGAAATTCAGAGATTGAACATTAAGTTGAATCAAGTGTCTGAAATGAAGGATCTAGGTGAAGCTAAGAAGATTGTCGACATGGTGATAAGCAAAGATAAGGAATTGGGAAGACTTTGTTTGACTCAGATACATTATTTGAGAAAGGTACTAAAACGTTTTTTCTTGAATGAAAAGTCAAAGCTTGTCAGTACTTCGCTTGCTCCTCATTTCAAGCTCAGTGCATCTTTGTCCTTAAAGAATGATGCAGAACGAGAATATATGTCAAAAGTACCGTATGCAAATGTTATTGGTTGCTTGATGTATGCTATGGTATGTATAAGGCCCGATATTTCACAGGTAGTTGGGGTTGTGAGCAGGTATATGTATGATCGTAGAAACGAACATTGGCAAGCTATGAAATGAATTCTACGGTACATGCTGAACAACGTAGATGTTGGTTTGGTATTTCAGCAGAATAAGTAAGACAATCAACGTGTAGTTGAATAATGTGATTCTGACTACGTCGGTGATTTGGATATGAGTCAATCAACTACTGGCTATGTGTTTATTCTGGCAAAGGTACCAGTCAGTTGAAGGCCTACCTTACAGTCAACATTTGCTTTGTCAACTACAGAGGAAAAGTATATGATAGCTACAGAAGATGTGAAGGAGGCAATTTGGCTTCAAGGATTGCATGGTGAATTAGGAGTTTGAAAGAAGCACATCAAAATGCATTGTGATAGTCAGAGTGTTGTCCTTTTAGCAAAGAATTAGGTTCACCATGCAAGGACGAAGTAATATCGATGTTCGTTACCACTTTGTACTAGAGTTTCTGGAAGAAAGTGAAGTTACAATCCAAAATATTAAGACTACTGAGAATCCTACTAATATGTTGACAAAGGTGGTGACTATGGTCAAGTTCTAATATTGTTTGTACTTGATCAATATTGCTAAATATTGAAGATGGGTGCTTTGAAGCGCATTTGAAGACACTACTAAAGATTAGTTTTGTGAGAGATTTGAAGAAGTGGAACTCGCTAAGGTGGAGATTTGTTGAGTGGTCAACAATTGTGACTCATCCTACAATTAATCCCACATCGAAAATTTGTGGGAATGGTGGAGGTTCTTAAAGCTAAAAAGGAGCCTCCCCTTTTTAGTTAGAAACATCCCAAAATTGTCTATTTTTCTTTGAGACAAAAATTTCCTCTCTCCTTGTGTAATATGTCACCTGTATTATTTTTTAAAAATAGTGAAATATTAATTTAGTAGTGTCTAAGGAAGTAGACATAATTGGCCGAAGTTTATTAAATTCTGATGTTTTTATTTATCTATTTAATAGCTATTGTTGGGTATAGTTGTACTGAATTATTGAGCTATTAAATTACATGTCTACAAAAATTCTGTCTAAGAGGATGAGTTTTAAGTGGTATTATTTATGACCCCCTCAGTCTTTCTGAAGAATTTACCTGGTGTGATTTTTCAGTATAATTGTTCACACTCTATTCAAATAAGAAGTAAGAAGAATTTAAAATGCTCCAATCATGGCAAGAAAGGTCACCTGAAGAAAATTGTTGAAATAAAAAAAAATCCAATCCTCAAGGAAATGTGACAAGTTGTTCCAATGACGGGGATGCTATATGTTTTAAAGCAAAAACAACTAATGAAGATAAGAAAAGGTTTGTTGAAGTATGACTTCTTGACTTATAAGCTACAATCCAAATGACCTCTCAAAGAGTCGCACTTCTTGAATAGTATGAATTGTACCATCATACATTTTAAGCTTGATAGCTCCAATGCCAACAATCTTTAAGGCATGATTATTGCAATTGTACACAGATCTTCTAGAGATATGTTCATGATGATGAAACCATTCTTTTCGAGAAGTCATATAGAATATAGCTCCTGAGTCAAGAAGTCATACTTGACCAAATCTTTTCCTGCCTTCATTAGTTGTTGCTGCTTCATAACATAGAGCATCTCCGTTATTGGAACAACTTGCCACATTTCCTTGAGGATTGAATTTTTTTAAAAATTCCAACAATCTTTCTTCAGGTAACCTTTCTTGCTACAATTGTAGCATTTTAAATCCTTCTTACTTTTTAAGTGAATAGAGTATGAAAGATTGTAATAAAAAATTACACCAGGTAAATTCTGAGGAAAGACTGGAGGGTTATAAATGATCCCACTTAAAATTCATCCTCTTAAACAGAATTTTCTTAAACACGTAATTTAATAATCACCATAATTAAATACAACTATACCCAACAATAGCTATAAAATAGACAAATAAAAAACATCATAATTTAACGAGGTTCGACCAATTATGTCTACTTCCTTAGACACAACTAAATTAATATTTCACTATTTTCAAAATTTCATATAGGTGAAATATTACACAAGGAGAGAGGAAATTTTTGCATTACGGCAAGATAGACAATTTTTGGATGTTTCTAACCAAAGAGTGGAGGCTCCTTTTATAACTTTAGGAACCTCCATTATTCCCACAAATTTTCGATGTGGGATTAATTATAGGATGAGCCACAATTGTTAACAACTCAACAAATCTCCACTTTGGCAAATTCCACTTCTTCAAACCTCTCACAAAATTAATCTTTAGTAGTGTCTTCAAATGCGCTTCAAAACGTCCATCTTCAATATTGATTAAGCCCAAAAAATGTTAGAACTTGACCGCAGTCACCACCTTTGTCAACATATCAACAAGATTTTTAGTAGTCTTAATATTATAGATTGCAACTTCACCTTCTTCCAGAAACTCATGTACAATGTGATAATGGACATCAATATTACTTCGTCCTTGCATGGTAAACCTGATTCTTTGCTAAAAGGATAACACTCTGACTATTACAATGCACTTTGATGTGCTTCCATCGAATCCTTAATTTACCAAGCAATCCTTGAAGTCAAATTGCCTCTTTCAAAGCCTCTATAGCTGTCGTATACTCTGCCTCTATAGTTGACAAAGCAATTGCTGACTATTAGGTAGACCTCTAGCTGACTGGTGCCTTTGCAAGAATAAACACATAGTCAGTAATTGATGGACGTCTGTCCAAATCATCGGCATAGGCATAATTACAATATCCAATTGCATATTGATCGTCTTTCTTATCCCATTGAAATACCAAACCAACACTTACGGTGTTCAGAATGTACTGTAGAATTCATTTTATAGCTTGCCAATGTTCGTTTCCAAGATCATGCATATACCTGCTCACAACCCCAACTGTATGTGAAATGTCAGGCTTTGTACATACCACAGCATACATCAAGCTACCAACAACATTTCATACGATACTTTTGACATGTATTCCTGTTCTGCATCATTCTTTGGGGACAAAGATGCACTAAGCTTGAAATAAGGAGCAAGCTGAGTACTGACAAGGTTTGACTTTTTATTCAAGCCAAAACGTTTTAGTACCTTTCTCCAATATTGTTTCTGAATCAAACAAAGTCTCTTTAATTCCTTATCTTTACTTATCTCCATGTCGAGAATCTTTTTAGCTTCACCTAGATCCTTCATTTCAAATACTTAATTCAACTTAATCTTCAATATCTCAATTTCTTTTAGTTTCTTTGAAACTATCAGTATATCATCAACATACAGGAGAAAATAGATGTAGGATTTATCTTGTAGCTTGCGAAAATACACACGTTCATCGTATTTCCTTCTTGTGTACTTTTGCTCTATCATAAACTTGTCAAATCGCTTATACCACTGTCTCAGTTATTGCTTCAATTCGTACAACGATTTTTCAACCTTACACACCATATTTTATTTTCTAGTGACTTAAAAACCTTCAGGTTGAGTTATATAGATTTCCTCATCTAAGTCTCTATGTAAAAAATGTAATTTCTACATTTAATTTAACTAGTTCCATAACAAACTGTGCTACCGAAGCCAACAAAATTTTAATTGATGAATTTTTTACAAATGGAGAAAAACTTCATTATAATCAATTCCTTCCGTTTGAGCATAGTCTTTGGTCACTAGCCTTATTTGTAGCGAATATTATTGAAAATTATTCTTGTCAAAAAAACTATCTTCTTTACATATATCCATTTACATCCAATTGTCTTCTTTTCCTTTGGGAGACTAGCTAGCTTTCACATCTGATTCTTATAAAAGAAATGGATTTCTTCATTCATCGTTATCCTCCGCTTATCTTCTTTTGAACTTCGGGCTACTTCCTTATAAGTGGTGGGGATGTCATCAATTTGAATTAGAGATGCATAAGCCACCATATTAACATAACGAGTAGGTACTTCGATGTTCCTTTTTTACTTTCTCAATGTGATTAGTAACTGTTGCAATAGAGGTTCTTTGTTAGGAACTACTTCATCCTCTGGCTCCTCTTTTACCACAGACGTTTCTGCTTCTGCTTCATCATTTGTTGAGATGACAATTCTTTCTTCAAACTCCACCTCCTTTAGAGTACCATTTATTTACTTAATATTTTCAATTGTCACCTTTCTTAACATGGTATATTCATCAAAGTTAACATCCCTGCTGAAAATTATTTTCTTTGTACACCAAAGACGATATCCTTGTATACCAGAAATGATCCCAATGAAAATTGCTTTCTTTGCACGTGAATCCAATGTTGATTCATTAATATGATAGTATGAAGTGGAACCAAACACATGTAAGGAATCACAATCTGTAGCAGGTTTTTCAAACTATTTTTCAAAAATGTTTTACCACCAATAACAGTTGATGGATAGCAATTGATGAGATGGCGTGCATATATAACAACCTCAACTCCATATTCTCTGCCCAACCTAGCATTGAACAACATACACTGAACTTTCTCCAGCAATGTTTGGTTCATACGCTATGCTATCTCATTTTGTTGTGATATATCTCTGACTGTGAAGTGTCTGATGATACCTTCATCCTTGCAGACTTTTAAAAATGGATCACTCATCTACTCTCCACCATTATCTGTACGAAGATGCTTGCTCCTTTTGCCTATTTGAGTGTTCGCCATCTTTTTCTATTTGAGGAAAACTTCTAGCACTTCATCCTTAGTCTTCATAGTATACATCTATACTATATGGGAAAATCATCTATAAAGGTCACATAATAGTATTTTCCTCTCAAAGAAGTTGTTTGGGAAGGTCCCCACACATTAGAGCGAACATAATCCAAACTATCCTTCGTATAAGGATTGCAGTACTAATTTTCATTCTTGTCTATTCCCCTCTAACATAGTGCTTACAAACGTCTAATTTGTGGGCCCGAATTCCTTTCAACAATCTTTGATTTTCTAATATCTTCATGGATTTTTCACCTGCATGTCCTATGTGCATATGTCACAACCTGACTGCTTCTAACTTTTGATCATCATTAGAAGCTACAACTGTTGTTCCATTAACTGTATTATCCTGATAATAATCCAAGTTATTGTTTCTTCGAATTTGTTTCATTACATAAGTGAACTAGAGTTGACTTTCATTACTCCATTTGCTACATTTACAGCATAGCCCTTTGATTCTAAGACTCTCACAAGAATGAGATTCTTTATCAAACTTAGCACATATCAGATATCTGTCAGAGTCCTGGTTGTTCCATCTTGATTTCTTAAGAAAATTGACCTAATCCCATTTGTGGTGTAGGGATTGACGTTTGCTATGCAGGCGACTCCACCTTCTAGCCCTCTAAAATCATATAACCAATCTCAATTGGGACACATATGATGGCTACAACCTAAATCTAGCAGTCATATACTAAAAGGGCTTATTAAGAATGTAACAACCAATGAGGGATTTGAGTCTCCATCTTCACATTCAGTAACATTCGAATTTGCAACATTCTTTTTCTTATCAAGTTTGTTTTATTCTTCAGCTTTGGAAAATCCTTTTTCCAGTGCTCTTTTTCTGACAAAAAACACATTCATCTTTGCTTAATTTGGGCCTCGACTTCGATCTCCTTTTCTTTTATTTAATCCAGCTCTACGAATGGCCCCTGACCGCCAAAGCTTCTGTTGCTCCACTGGTACGTTCTACCTTTGTCTTCCTTCTTAATTCATGACTGTACAAAGCATATGTAACTTTACTAAGAGACATAACAACCTTCCTATGAAGTAAAATAGTTTCGAGAACTCAAATTCCTCAATAAGGGATACCAACAACATCAAAGTGAGATCTTCATCTTCAAATGTCACATCCAAATTCATTAAACCAGTAATTAACTAATGAAAACTAGTGATATGATCATTTATAGTGGTACCCGGAACATAAGAGAAACGAAATAATCTCTTCTTCATATGGAGCTTATTTTTGACTATTTTTCTTCAGGAATTTTTCGTCCATAGAAATTTCTTTCGAAAAATCATACTTTGGTCTCTAAAAAGACACGATCGAATTGTACCACATGTCAAACGATTTATAGTCTTTCAATCTTTCTCTTCAATATCATCTGGTTTATTTTCTTCAATGGCAATGTGAAGACCTTGCTAAAAAAAGGCATCTTAAACTTCACTTTGCTACATGTCGAAAGGCCCCTTCCATAAAAAATCTCCACAACAAATCTTGCATTTGTCACAACAGTCCTTACTAGAATAGACGAGGTAGAAGCTATTGGTGCGATTGTATCTTTAATTTCTGCCATCTCTGCTATAATTTCTATTCAATAGTTATCAATGCAGAACGTCGATAGCTTAAGGAAAATTCATTTCTGATGTGGAAAGCAGCCACGTTGCAATCACAAAACATACTAAGAAAAAACCTTGACTTTGATACCAATTATTGTGAAAATGCAGGTTAATTTCTACCAATAATAACAAATTCACCTTTAGCATTATTGCCTTGGTGAATAGAGTGTGAACGATTATACTGAAAAATCACGCAAGTTAAATTCCCAAGAAAGATTGTAGGAGTCACAAATGGCCCCACTTAAAATCCAACCTCCTAGACAAAATTTTTCCATACATTTAATTTAATAGTACAATAATTCACTACAATTATACTTGACAATAGCTATGAAATAGACAAATATAGAACACTAAAATTTAACGAGGTTCGGCTAATTATACCTTCTTCTTTGGACACTACTAAATTCATATTTCACTCTTTCCAAAAAATAATACAGGTGAAATGTTACACAAGGAGAGGAGAAATTTTTTCCTTTAAAGAAAGAGAGGCAATTTTGAAATGTTTCTAACTAAAGAGGGGGGACTCCTTTCATAACTTTAGAACCTTCATCATTCTTACAAATCTTCAATGCAGGATTAATCGTACGATCAGCCACAATTGTTGACAACTCAACAAATCACGTTTCCACAACACTGAGATCCATACATATGTTCTCGATCATAAATTTTAACTTGGAGATCTCTGTCAGGTTGAATCAGAGACCACAATATCCTATATCTTTCTATTGCTTGCTTAGGCTACTCCGGAGCATATTTGAAGCACAGCTTTCACTTTTAAGAAGATCAATCTGATCCTTCCTCCCTGGTTCATTCAAACCCAACTACAGCTTTCAACCGTGTTGACTTTGACAATCACCAAAATTTCAGTCGAGCATGTTTTGGATCATGAAAGCACAACTTTGCTCCTAACATAAACGAAGGAATATGGGGATTATGCATTGATTATGAGAACTAGAAAACCTTTTTCAACAGTTTCATTGGTCGCCGCTTCATTATCACCTCCTGCGCTCTAGGAAAGAGCAAATATGAAGGAAACGAGAATTGCTATTTTAAAAAAAATTATATACTACATGTTAGTTTTTTAAAAGTTTTTCTAATTAATAGAATAATTTTTTAGAGAAAAAGTAATAAAATAAAGTTATAAGGACGTCTTTTAGTCGATTTAGTTTTAATTTTTTATTTTTTCAAATAAAAATAATAATACGTTTGATTGTTAATATTAATGTAATTTTATCACCGATAATAATTACATATTATATAAAACTTATTTTTATTAAATAAAATTATTTTAATCTCTTATATAATATTTATTAATAAACTATTTTATTTTATTAAAATAAATAATTTAAATTTTATCTTTTATTTAAAATTAATGCTTATTTTAAATATGTTTTAGTTATTAAATCAAATTTTATTTAAATTTATATATTTTAAAGGCATTTTAAATTTAATTATATTTATTAATAATTATTACATTAAATTAATTTAATTTAAATACAAAATTAAATAAAATTATTAAGAAAAATTAAATTATCCATAATTCATATAAATAATTAATTATAATTAATTAAATATATAATGTTAAATTAAATTATTTATATTTTATTACTAATTAATATATTAAATAATTATATAATATATATTTAGTTAATAGTAAATCAGATTATGAAAAACAAAAAAAACTATTTTAAATAATTTTCATAATTTTAAAAACTGGATAAAAAACAAAAACCAAGTAACTCAAACACGCATTTTTTTAATAATTTAAAAACAAAAACACAAAAATAGGTCATAAGTATTTATATCTTTTTAAAAATAATTTAAATGACAAGAGAAATAAATATATTTTACTAGTTTAGTTACATAAAATTTAAAAGCCCAAAAGGCCTAGACTAGCTCTCTGTTCATAAAGGTTAATATAATGGGCCTAATCCGTTAATCGGTTTTCCCTTCCTCATCCGGTGAGAACCAATCGACGGCGAGAACTGAAAGCATAGAACTATTAATAAAATTTCATCTTAAAGAACAAGAAACGATGGGTTTTTGAAACACTTTTCTTTAGATAACTTATAATAGCTGAGAAATCGAATCGAATCGAGTAAAAGTCAGCTTTCTCCAAGTTCTTAAGCACAGAGGAACGTGCTTGCTGCTCTTCTGAGGCCGAAGATGCGAGAATGTGGAGGGAAATCCGAGACAGAGAAGCGGGTCAAACCCGCCCCAGTTCTTTCAAATCTCGGGTCGAGTCAAGCCGGATTGCCGATATTCAACTCTCTAACTACAAGGAGCTTGTCTCACCTCATAGAGGCTCCATTAACTCTCTCCAGGTACTATTCCCACTCGCTCTAATTGCCCACCAAACCTTCTTCCACTCTTCTGTTGTTTCTCAAGTCTGCTGATATCGATTTTTTTTTTGGGATCAATTTCTGATGAAAAAGTTCCTCTCCGTTTTGAATTTTTAAGCTCGAAGTTTGAGTCCTTATGGATTGGGGATTGAGGTTAGGCTTATAATGTGAACAAAGTTAAGAGGACATAAAACATTGTTGTTTTGGTCATGAAATCAGGTCGATTTGACGGAAGGGAGATATTTGTTATCGGGTGCATCAGATGCGTCTGCAGCTGTTTTCGATGTGCAAAGGGCCGCCGATTACGAGGCTGGAGGCCTTATTGCGAAACACAAGTTTATATTCTCCGTTGACAAGCAATGTGAGAACGGGCATAAGTATGCAGTTTCTTCGGCTGTGTGGTATCCCATTGACACGGGACTGTTCGTCACTGGTTCTTATGATCAGTGCGTGAAAGTTTGGGATACGAATACCACTCAGGTACTCAATTTTTGTTGGTATTTTGTATTGTTTGGTTTATTTCGTGCTGTTCCTTTTTCCCTTTTAATTGCTTATCTGATGGTTGTTATAGGTCGTTATGAACTTTAAATTGCCTGGAAAAGTTTACAAAACTGCCATGTCTTCCTTGGCATCATCCCACATGCTGATAGCTACTGGAACAGAGGATGTCCAAATTCGGCTTTGTGATATAGCTTCGGGTGCATTTGCACATACCCTGTCTGGTCATCGTGGTATGCCAATTGTTTCTTTTATATTCATCTTTCTTTGCACTTTCACCTGTTGGCAGATACTGATAGTGTTTTTGATGGTAGAAGTTTCCATAAGTATTCCAGTAACTTAGCTTTCATATGATTGCCATTTTAACCGAACACCTCTCAAGAGTAGTTTCAGATTTCATATAATGCTTCTTATAGAGTTTGAAGTTGTGTAAAGGGCACCCCAGCAATGTGGACAAGTGTTTAGATTTGACGATGATGATCTACAGTTTAGGAAATAGTCTTGTCCTCTTAAACCACGGTTGATAACCTGGTATTAGAGTAGTCGAGGACTGGTAGTATCAATTTTTTATTGCAACATTCAAATTTTTGGCTAAAATCCTGAATCTTTGGCACTTATAAGACATTTTCAAGATGAATTCTCATAAACAAGCCAAAAGGGAAGAGAAAGGCAAATAAAACTTCTAGATTATAGTAAAAAGTGTTTTATTGTGATGTTTATTCTTGACCAGCCAGTTATTTGGTAGCGCTTGGATCGTTTCTCATTTTGAGATTGAATTTTGCTCCTCCTGATTTACATATTTACATAGATAAATAATTTGTGCGAGTACATATAAATGTATGTGTGTGTGTGTGTTTATTTATTTAAGATATATATATCATCCATGGATAGGAAATTTTTTACAAACTTATATGTGAACTATTGGGTTATGGCAAAGGGCCTGATGTTACTTAGATGATATCAGATGGCGTTATGACCGTGGAATGGTCTACCTCAAATGAGTGGGTTTTGATTAGTGGGGGATGTGATGGTGCCATACGCCTTTGGGATATCAGACGTGCAGGATGTTTTCTTGTTTTGGACCAGAACCGTACTCAGCTTGGTAGACGCCCTCCTGTCCTTCCACGCACCAGCATGAATAAGGTCTTTATTCTGGTCCTTTTTCTCTTTACTTCTTGCATTTGGAAGTTATTAGTTATTACCTTTTATTGTTTCTTTTTTTTTTTTTCCGTTTGGTTACCATGTAAAGTTAGTAATAGCTTGAGGTTTAACCTCCTTTTGATATCTTCTTAGATTCTTCACTATTTGTTTTGTTGTGAAATTGGCTGCACCACAGTGTAAAATTGGAATGTGATTTACTTGACAATAGGACAATTGCACAATCAAATAGGTGCTTCCTCATTTATGCATCTATTCTGATGTCTAGTTTCTGACCCTACTATGAAACTATATTTCTAAATTTGCTGTAACAAATTAAATTTATATCTTCTTCTTCAGGTTTCAACATCTGGGGCCTTATCCTCATCTCAACATTCATTTGTAAAGCCCCGTGCAACCCAAAAAAAACCTACTAATGGGAATGGAATAAAGCCATCATCTCTTAGTCGAAACCCATCAAAGGTATCTGTCAAGCAGAGATTACATCCAGGTCTATTATCTTGTCAAGATCGCGCCACTGCTCATTATGGTGCTGTGACTAGTTTGGGAATGACTCAAGATGGCACATATTTGTTGAGTGCAGGTAGAACTGTGTTCGATTCCTCCCATAATTACATAAGCAACTAACATAATAAGTTTTTACCTTTTCCTTGTATCCCTTGTTGATATGTTTCCTTCTTTCGTTCTATAGTTTTTCTGACATATCGTTTGGCATTCATGCTTATATTTCCAGGATCAGATTCAAGAATAAGGTTGTGGGATGTTGACGCTGGTTGTAATACACTTGTGAACTTTGAGACGGTGCGCCTGCAAACTAGCAAGACCATTCAGTTGGCCACAACTCATGATTCAACCCTTGTTTTTGTCCCATGCATGTCATCCGTTAAGGCATAGATCCTTTCGCACCTTCTATCATTCTCATTTCAACTATTTAATTTTAGGCATACATTGGACCACAATAGATTAACCTTTGGATGCTTCAGGCATTTGACATTTGGTCTGGGCGGACATTCACGACATTACGTGGCCACTACGAATATGTTAACTGCTGTTGGTTCAATTCACAAGATCAGGTTCAATCCTATTTCCATATGATTTCCGTTTCCTCTTGAGTTCTTTTAGATGTTGATTCTTAAAGCCTTGGTTCTTTACGATTCATAAAGAAAATTATCCGAGAAGTCAAGACTTATGACTAGCTTCTTCTGACTATGGATATTTTAGTTATGCCACAAGAAGCTAAACTCTTAGTTCATCATCCTTCTAGAAATCAAAGGAAAATGGGTGACAGCAAGTAGAGATAATGGTAGGTCCTCAAGTTGTTTCTTGGACAATTGAGATTGATTCGATAAAGAGGACCGTGCTTGTTAGATGTGGCTCATTACTGTTAAGCTTCTAGTTGTTCAACTTAAGAAATTCAATGAAGGATCCTTACACCATAAATTCGTATGGTGCAAGACCTTCTTGAAGCATAAAATAGAAGAGCTTAATCATTTTTACACAAAGAATATAGAAGAAAAGCTTCTTGCTGTCCAACTAATTAATCTATGTATTTTTACAGGAACTTTACACAGGTGGGAACGATAGGCAAATCCTAGTCTGGACACCATCCAGATTGATTCCTAATGATGTATACGTTCTCTCTCAATTTGCATTCTATCATTCATCAATGTCTTTAATGGCTAGCAATTGACTGATTTATTATTTATAATGTTCGTGTGGAAATGCAGGATCCGGAGTCTACGGAGGATCGGGATAACTGGAGCGATTAACAGTCAGACATTTGCGGCTGCTTTTGTTAAGCTCACCTAATCCAGATTTTCGATACTGATGTATGTTTAGTATCTACCAAGTGACTTTCTTTTTCTTTGTAGCAAGTAAAACACTCTACTTGGTTTATACATATGCACATGTTTTCCGCGTCTGAAACTGAAACTGGAACTGATACTGCTGTATATTGTAAGCCTACCTCTGCCTTTTCTTTACGTTGCAATTAGATGACATCTTCAATTGCTAAATCAAATCCTATAAAACAAATGGAACATAACATTTTATGAGTGTCTCAGAGAGATTTGTACTAACTGTAATTAAGATTAAGTGGAGTTTACAGTTGATAATAATATGTTCCCGCGAGGAGGATCTGTGGAACATGTTCTGACCTTTGATTGGTTCCCCGCCAGCCAAGTCTCGGGCTTAATGTGTTTTTTCGTAACAACCGAATGAATTACCACGTTACGCAAAGATTGAACGTGTACGCTGCGTATAATTATTGTGAGCTGTATATCGAAACGGAATGAAACAAAAATTCGGACGGAATATAATAAAAATTAGATACATTGAAATGTTTAATTATAATAAACAAAATAGATAAAATTATGTATCTCGAGAACAGAAATATTAAAGCATTGCAATTGAAAGAACATAAAAATTAGTGTCAATGATTAAAGTACCCTTATAGTATCAACGAATGATTTATATTAGTATTTTTTAATTGTACTTATAAATAAGGGATTAAAAAAATGAGTAACTTAAAAATTTAATAAAATGATCTATTAAATAATAAAAATTTGTATAAGTTAACAATAAATGAATTATGTAAATATTTTTATAATTGTATCAATATTTTTAATTGTATTTTTATTTTTTTAATTAAGATGAAATAAAATGAAGAACTTAAATATTTAATAAAATGAGAAACCTAAAAATTTAATGAAATAAGTTTTGAATAAAAAAATGTTACAAATTAGAAATTCTAGTACATAATAATTTAATAAAATATCTAAGTATTTATGAAATTAATTACATAATAAATTAAAGATACATTCAAGCCTTATATTTTATTAAAAATATTTTTTATTATTTATACTAATAATATGGGAATATTTTTATCCAATAGTTCGCATATTTTGTTTATATGATAGAAATAAGAAATTTGTGCTACAATTTTAAAAGGAGCAAAAAATTTGTATTTTTATGAACAGAATACGAAACAAAAATAAACAACGTAAACAACCAAATACTGTTAGACACAAAATTTTATATTTTATTATCGGTCTCTACCCAACTAGAGACAGCCGTAGGGCCTACCGGAGTTAACATGTCACTGCACTGAATTGCAGCCATCAAGGATTAGAAAAAGGGAAGGACTGAACCTCTTTTAACGAAAGCCCCTTATCGAACAGCGAACAGCGAACTTTCCATGGACGCGTGTAAAGACACCAACACACACTTTCTAGGAATTGGCTCAGCCAACACACACTTTCTAGGAATTGGCTCAGCCGGATAGTGCACGTGTGACCTTTCCCTCTTCTTCTTATACCCTTCTTCAAGCTCGAACCCAACATCTTTGCTCGGATCTTACACCAGAGCTCGATTTCTATTTCTATTCAGTTGATACGGTGAAAGAATTTATTCTACATGGAGAAGGAGAATCATGATAATTACATGTACGTGGGTCGGACTCGGACCTTTGATGCCATGAGTATCAATGACGATTCCTGTGCTTTTACGGACTGCAACAGCGACAGATCCGGCGAGTTCACTTCTGCGTTGTCCGAGAGCCGGCGTTTGTTGATTGCCTGCGCGACCGAGCATTCTGATGATGTGACCCGACAACTCGTATCGGATCTCGAGTCCGGCTCTATTGACGAGCAAAAGAAAGCTGCAATGGAGATCAGACTACTGGCAAAGAACAAGCCCGAGAATCGCCTGAAAATCGCAAAAACCGGAGCAGTTGGGCCTTTGATATCGTTAATCTATTCGCCGGATTTACAGCTTCGGGAGTACGTGGTCACCGCGATTTTGAATCTATCGCTTTGCGAGGAGAATAAAGAAGTTATAACTTCTTCGGGAGCGATCAAGCCGTTGGTTTTCGCTTTGAAGACAGGGACGTCGACAACAAGAGAGAACGCCGCTTGCGCTCTGTTTCGCCTCTCGCAAGTGGAAGAGAACAAGACTGCAATTGGACGGTCAGGAGCCATTCCTCTCCTCGTCAGTCTTCTAGAAGCCGGTGGCTACAGCGCGAAAAAGGACGCATCAACCGCTTTGTACAGTCTATGTTCGGTGAAGGAAAACAAGATGAGGGCCGTCGAATCAGGGATCATGAAACCACTCGTGGAATTGATGGTTGATTTAGAGTCCAAGATGGTGGACAAGTCAGCTTTCCTGTTGAGCTTGCTGGTCTCGCTGCCGGAGGCGAAGAAAGCTCTAGTCGACGAAAATGGAATTCCGGTACTGGTCGAGATAATCGAGGACGGTTCAAGAGAGTTGAAGGAGATTTCCGTGGCAATACTCTTAGCTTTATGCGAGGACAATGCGGTGTATCGTCGGATGGTAGCTCGTGAAGGAGCGATTCCTCCACTTGTAGCGTTGTCGCAGTCTGGCACAAACCGCGCCAAGCAGAAGGTAAGCCATTCTAGTTCTGTGTATGCGAGTCTCATACAACACTCACATAAATAAATAAATAACTAAAATTTAAGAGATAAAATAAAATATTATAAAATTAGATAAAAATTCAAACTCAATTTGAGAATGCAGGAGAACATATATTCGCCACGTCATTGACTTCGTTCCCTGCCCTTCTGGGGGCAAAAATATAAATACCCATCCAAAGTTCCAAGCAATAGTCGGGAAGTTGTAGTTTCAATTTTGAGTTTTTTTCCTTCTTTCCTTATTTCTTTTTTATCGTAGAATTTATTATTTCGAATTAAAATTTGAATAATTTAAGATCAAAAGATCTTACTTGATTTGGTGATTTCAATTATCGTGTCTGAATGGGTAATTATGTCTGGACAGGCGGCGACACTGGTAAAACTGCTACGGCAGCCAAGATCCGGCGATATCGGTGCCAGATCATGACTGCACGAGATCTGTCGGTGTAATCAACTAGTCATACAGTCACATAGTTCAGACAGCTTCCGAGAGAAGCAACAGTGAACAGGAAAATATATATATAGAAATCAAGTTGTAAATAGGTTGAGATGAGGCTTGTAAAATTTGCGATGTATCGTTGGTTTTTTGGGGAATATACCCAAAATGTTTAAGCTTTTTGCTTCTCTCTTTTAATCACAGTATTCCAATCTTAATTTATTAAATTTTATATACACATTTATTAAAAAAACATATCTTCTATTATAATTATATTATTTATATAATATTTTATTAAACTTCATCCACATATATATTTTTCAAATGTCATTAGCTTACTGTTAAATAAGTATCATCTCTTTTGATGGTATCGGCTTGTAAATGTTGGGTAAAAATTGTAAATTCAAAAAGTGGGAGATGGAATTGAAAAAAAAAAAAAAAGCTGATAACCTTAGTTGTCGTGTTACCTTTGGCCATTACCTCACCTCTCCAGCTTCCCTGCACTCCACAGTTGTCGATCCTCTCTTATTGTCACTGCCCAGTACTCTCCATCATCAGCTGTAGTAGATCTCCATCGGTAGTTCTTCGTCGTCACCAATAGTTCTCAACTTCTTACCCCTCGCTCACTGCCAAAAGCTTGTCACCGGTTCCAGCAGCTCATCAACGATCCAGCAGCTCGTCAGATCCACGCTCCAGTGACTCCATATTCTAGGGTCCAGCAGTCCAGCTCTTCATCAGTTCATAGCTATCTCGCCAGTCGCCAGTGCCGCTCCTCCTCAGTGAACCAGTCGACTTCACCAGCTCACCGTACTCTTGGCTCGAGTCTTGAATATCTTTTTTTTCTAATTACATTACGTATTCTAGTTTATTTAGACTAATCCCTCCTTAAAACCCCACTTTAAGAATGTTAGAGACGTAAATTTGAAACTTTAAGATCTCTTACATTCTTATATAGCTTGTATATTTCTTAATATAAACAATCGTTATATACTTAATTGGTCAATTACTGATTGATTACTAACCCTGCTCAACATCAAATTTCAACAACCCACAGATTTCTTAATAACTTCAATTTTTACATTATCGCTAGAAGCGAGACATCTGTAATTAATCCGATCAATCAACTTTATCCAAAAGTTAGAGGATCGTTAATAAGAAAACTTTCTATTTTTTCTCTTTTTATATGACTCGAACTTAAAGATTTCTTAAAAAAAGAACCTTAATTAAAGAGTTTACACAATTGAGGTCATTTAAGAGACTTGAATATCTTGACTCTGCTGCTGGTATGTAAATGTATGCTATCAACTGTGTACCGGAAATGTTAAAAACAATAGTGTGTTAGTGGCGACAAAAGTATGAAATTAAAACCAATATCGGTAAAAACCAAAGAGCGAGAAGAATTATTTGTTGTGCTACGCTTTTATTAAAAAGTAGTTCTCTTCTAGTGACACTGGTCTCTGCCAATACGTGCTACATTTTTTATAAAATATTTGTTGTTTGAGAAATAAATAAATTGTCTTTTTTAACAATTTAAGTCTGATTTCCTTATTGTTTGATAATTAGTTTAGATTATTAGTTGCATTTTTATTACAATTAATATAGAAAATTGCATATATTGATATTTTGAGATTTGAACATGAATTATGCATTTTTATTAAATTAAAAATTTTCTTTTTCAAGAAGGTAATAATATTCAATAATATAAGGATAGTGTCCAAGACATATTTAATAATACTCCTTAATTCTATTTCAGATGTTTTCTTAGTTAAATTTATAAATCAATTTGTTAGTTATGTCGATAATGATGATTTAGGGTTTATGCCTTATAATTGCTTAATAGTTTCATCTTTATTAAATTCAGCTTTTAGGCCACCGTCACTAATTAACATGTCATGATTATGTCTTCATTTACTTGTGGAACAGTTAATTATAAAATTTAATCAAGTGTATTTGTTTATGTAAATGATCTAAAAAGATTATAGTTACTTATTTAACTTCGTATATAAACTTATATAAAAATTATAACTTTTACATATTCAATTCTAGCTTAACAATTATCCCATATTTGCAAGCATTATATGTACTTACATTAGGCAAATTGCAATTGAAATTGATACGAGGTTATCAAATTTAATTTTGACATATGTCTTTATTTATTTTACAGATAAATAAAGAGAAGTTCAAATACTCGTGATAATTCAATTGCTTCAGGCTTAAGAAGATTCAATGATTCAGCTTCAGTTCGTGTTATATTGATTCCTGGAATGAAGGATTGTACCATTTGTTTATATTGTAACAAGTATTTGAAATGCGGGGAAATCACAAGATCAAAGAAGCATTTATAGCTGAGATTAAAGGTGATGTTGAGTCTTGTCAAAAAGTGAGTCACAATGTGAAATAGCAAATGAAGACTTTACTTGAAGAATATCTGTATGAGAAAAATAGAAGACAAAGATTGAATTACGAAATTAGTAGGGGAAGTTCTTTTATTAGTGGTCAAGATGATAGTGTGGATTTTAAAAATAGTAGTATTCTTACCTAACAAGAAGAGAATATTACACCTGATGTTAGGAAAAGGAGAAAACACATATATAATTTTTTTACGCTAAGAATAACTACTGGAGCTCAGTCTTGGATCTATAGTGCCTTACAATATAAAGATGTGACTCATAATGTGAACATGACAATGACTAGATGGTATTATGATTCAGGTATAACATTGATAAGATGTTATTTTGTTATGTTAATTAGAATTATCTCTCTTATTTTAGATATATTTTTCTGATTAAATAAGAAAATTAATGTTTGTTTTGTTTTAGGAGATGAAAAGTGGAGATTGCACTAAATTGGAGTATTATTGATAAAAATCACAAATTTTAAAAAAAGTAGTCTGAGTACTGCAATGGATGATGATCTCGTCTAATACTAAATTCACTTAAAAAGTTGAAACTCAATTAAGAAACTTCTTTCCATCCTTATTATGTAGGGATTTGGTTTGTTTTATATATGGATCATTGCAAGATTGAACTAGACTAGGTTTATAGTAGGAAAGAGAGATGAAAACATGTCTTTCACGTTCTTCAACAATCTCTTTTTGTTTCTTTTGAGCTTTCTTGCAATCTTTCATCTTTCTTATATTTTTAGTGTTGAATGTGTAGCTAAACTGAAATATTTTGATTCAATGAGAATAAAAAATCTAGTTGTTACTTTGTAGGGATTGAGAAGGGTCATATTATATACAATCTTCTCTTTGTATTTTTACAAAAAGACTGCCTTAAAATATCACACCGCAATGGATAATAAATTAGAAAAAAAGTTTTCCAAAATTTTGTATACTATTAAGTATCAAGTTTTTGAAATTAGATAATTTAAATTAGTTTTGAGAATATTTTATTGATTTAATTAATGAATTAATATAAAAATTGATATTTGACGTTTGAAGGATATTTAAAAATTTACGTGATATTTTATTTCTGATATAATTTAAATATAAAATAAATTATCATAATTTTGACTAATAATTTGTTTTAGGTGTAACACTCCAATATTATATTGATAAAAACGACGAATTACATGTTTCAATAATTTATTAAACAATTTTAGTAAATGAGTCATTTAATTTTTAAATATTAAATATTTTATTAAATTTTCAAATAAATTAAATAATAAATAGTGGAAAACAGGTTTAATATTTTTTAATTTATTATCCCAAAACGAGAGAATTATGGTGGAAGGCAGGAAGGAAGGGTCGTAGGTTCGTCTTCGATGGTGGGTCGTCGAAGAATTTTGTTACCTTTGTTTTTGACGGGAGCGGAGCGACGGGAATCGGGATAGAATAGGAGGATGAGGTCAGCTTCAAGTTCCCCGAGGCGGCTACTCCACCTCTATCAATCTGGGTCCCATCAATCTCTGACGGTTGAATGGTTGACTCTGTACATCACTTTTTGTATTAGTCAATCACTCCCCACAAATGCCAAATTCATCGCCATTTCCAATTCGGTAAGCTGGTGGGGTATACCATAAATAGACAGATTATACTGTCTTCGAGAGCCTTCGTGGAATCTTTTGAAGAGTCGTAGAGTGCTACAGATAAGGACGGCAACTTTTAAGATTACACCGTAAGGAATTGTTTATTAGAGGGATTAGTAATAAAACGGAATAGAGTGTAACATATTTTATCTTTTGATTGAAGGTTTTATAATAAAATAAAAGAGAATATAATATAAATAGATAGTTTTATGTTACGTTTCATTTTATCTTAAAAAATGAAAATAAGAAACTTTTTATTTAAGAAATTTATGGTAAAACGTAAACTAATAAATATATACTACCTAATACACTTTTAATAAATTTTTTAAATATCAATTATTTTTCTTATCTTGACCTCCTTTTTTTCAAACTTATTTATTACGATTCACAAGCTTACCATTTTTAATAATATTTTTATATTATTAATAAAAATTTGTATATAATTAATAATAAATTAATAAAATTTTTATTAATAAAAATAGAAAATATATAAAAAAATTATTCTTTGATTGTTTGTATATATTTTTTATATATAAATATAAATAATTAATTTTTAAATATAAATAACATATAATAGAATAAAATTTATTAAATAATTAATAATAACATTTTATATAATTAATAATAAATTATATATAATTAATAATAAAATATTAAAACTTTTATTATTTTTAAATATAAAATATATTAAAAACAAGTCACAACCGTAACTTTTTAATTATATATGATTTCTATTTTAAAATCATAGCGTTAAATATCTTGCAATAATCATTTTAATATCAAGGGTATAATAATCATTTATTATACATTACATTAAGAACATTTTCATCCTTCCCAAACAACTTTTCACTATGTTACGTTTTATTTCATTATGAACCGTTCCATTTTGTTCTATTTTATTCCATTAATTAATGTCCATCTAATTAGGTCCTAAGAGATAGATAATTTTTAAAACATAATAGTTAAAATAAAAATTAAATTACATAAGTTGAAAGGCCATCGGAGTTGACTGGCAATGGCATTGCAAATCTCATCTCGCACGTGAAAACTTTATTGACTTTCCAACAACCTTCAATGGTCAATATTTGACCACGGGTTGCAAACACGTTCTCATTTTATTTTCTATTTTTGTCAAAGGACAATTAGGTTATACGAAAGAAGTTACGACTCATATTCTATTACTTTAAACTTTTTTATATTAATCTCTAATTACAATTACGAAGTTATGAAATACAACTTGTAATATGGTAAGGTGAGTGTTGATGTAACAGAAACGAATGGGCGTTGTCAGCTTTGTGAAGACGAAGGCTCGACATTTAAAAGCAACGTTACAAGTTGAATTAAAGAAAAAAAGAACAAAAGCAGAATGATTGGGTTCTTGTGGTTCAATTATTGGTGCGTTCCTTATCACTCGAAGCTTCGTAGTCATTATCAATCCAACAGTTCATATTCATATCTTCATTGAGCGATCGCAACTCAATTGGAATATTTCGAAAATATGTTAATTATCAATTAATTTTAATTACTAACCTAACCCACTCAAACTGAGTGGGTTAATCCATATATAAATACGGTTTAATCCACTTTTATTAAGGGATGAATCTTTAATATATTCAATACTATATGACAAATAAGTTAATACATCCTTTTTGTCACTTTAACTTTCTTTCTCTTACTCAATCTGGTCAATTAAGCTCAGACTCCACCCAAAATCAACAAAACAAGCCTAGTTTGATAAAGTTTTGGGTTAGACTCAAACTATATATTTTTTAATTTTAGTAGTTTGCACTAACATTTTAAAAATTAGATCGAAAGTTAAACTAGTAAGAAAAAATATTTAAAGTTTAAAAGGTTCAATCAGTATTAGATTTTTATAAAATCAAGTAAAAATTGAATAAAATTAAATAATTTAAAATATGATTGGAAGGGATTGTCCTTATCTATTGAAGAATTTGAAGTTTAATTGAAAAGAGAGATTGTTAAGAAAATTAATTGATTTATTTTAGTATATAAGAACTTATTAATTTATCAAAATTGACAGATTAATTCATAAATTGATATGTTTTTAACTTATAAAATTAAATCGAACCGAAAAGTTAAATAATTCAAAAATTTTACAGTTAAATCGGTTAAATTAACTGAATTTTTTAATCATTAGTTCGAACCTGATTCCGTCTCATGTAATTTTGAATAAAGCAATATCGCTTTTTAATTTTTTAAAAATTAAAATAAATAAATTGAATTTAACCCGATTGATCCTCAGGCTAAACCCAATCATAACCTAACGCTTGCAAATTATATTAGCAATCTTTAATCTTTAATTACTCCTCCCTCTTCCCAGAGAAAACGAATAGATTTTATCATTTTATTGCAATTGTACACCCTCAATTAATCTTTATTGCAATTCCAACTCTAAATTGTTTTTATAATAACAAAGTTTTTGGCAACGCTTTAAAATTATCAACTTTTAGGTTCTTGAATTGCTAAATTTGTTTTATGCCATATTCGTATTTATTTGTTTTCTTCAGATAAATTTTAGACTGTCAGAACCAAAGCCCATAAAGTAGTGGTCAAGGTGGGCTAGTCAGTTTTTTGGATCCAAGCAATTAGGCTCATAAAATATACATTTCTGGGTCTTATTTCTATCATATGCGGTTTATGTCAATATTTGGAAAGTAATGTATGCGAAAATGCGTCATGGGTTATAGAGAAAGGGTGTAGATGAAGGTTAAATAAGCACTATATTTCTCTGATAGTAATGGTCAAATTGATTGCTTTTCATTGTATTTTTAAGATAAGGATGACTGAGTGGAGACAGCGAGGAGTGGCCTAATGGCTTCAGTTCTTCACTTAAAGCTCTCTTTTAAAAAGGAGGTCTTGAGTTCGAGTCACGCCAAAGGAGGAGAAATAGGAATTTGTCCTATTGATGATCCTTTAGCCTCCTGGGCACAGCTCCTTGATTAGATCAATTACTGACGTTTCGCTTCCAACGACAGTGTGAGAATTGAAACTACTAGGAAATCTGAAGCTGTTAAGAACCTTATGCTGAATAGGGGACTAGCGATTAATCAGCAGTTAACTAATCGAGTATGTGACGACTCCTTGTGCGCAGAAATGTACAGGCTACGTAAGAACTTGAAGAGTCCTAAAAGCTTAGGACAGATGGGGGTCTTATTCACTGAGGGTATTACTCGTCGTGTCCTCTACCGAGGGCGTTGCTTGTTGAACCCTCTGTTAGAGGTGTTATTCGCTAGGCTCTCGTTGTACCAGTGGTGTTACTCGCTGAATCCAATAAGGTTTCTAGCCGAATAAGTTCAAATTACTAAACCTACGTATCAATCATACTTTCTTTTTTTCGGTCATTGGCGTGCATATAAGTATAACGCCTGTTTATGAAAGTTTTTCTTTATTTAATTAAAAAACGAGGAAAAAAAAAAAAGGGCACGAAAGTACAGCGTAGGCAGAGTTCTGTTTCTTGCCCAGAAGTAGAAATTGCAAGACACAACGAAAAGACAGTAATCACGTGATTATCACATGGGATATTCTTATCCTTTTCTTAGACTTAGAGACACAAAAAAGAACACGTACGTACATAGCCCATCAACGTCAAGCTCTAGCCCCGTTATTACAATATCTTTATTAGACCCAAGCTGTCTTGTCTCGTAATAGTAATAGTAAACGCAACGCTCGACCTGCTCACCGCGAAAGTGCTCTCCGGAGAGCTGGGCCCAAGAGTGCTGGTGCACTCAAATGCGGCAAGTGACCCTCCGTTCTCAACACCTCCACGGTGGTCCGCCCACCCAAATGGGTCCTCAAATACTCCGCCACCGATGCCGGTACGGACACATCCTTTGACGTTTGAATTATGTGGCATGGAACTCTCACCAAGCCTAATATTCCTCGTAGATCTGAGTTAAACACGGTCTTCGATACGTATAAGGTAATATCCGGTCTCATATTGAAAAGGGTACGGCTAAATTCCATAACGGCGGCTGGCACGTCGGCGCCGACTGCCAGAGGTGCAAATCCGTTGACCCACGCTTCGTAATTGGCCTGCATTGCTAAGAATACTTCGTTAATTTCCGCTTCCTCGAACCCTCCGTGGTAGTTTTCGTCGTTCAAAAACCTGTTTTGTCCCAATTCGAGGCCATAGTTTAACGCCACAAAACAAAATCTGCGGATGATCCGAAAGAAAAGTTTGAAGCTTTCAAGACAACTGTGACATTTATTACCTGGGTGATGCTCCGATGAGTATGAGTTTGGAGAATAAGTGAGGCCTGCGAATGGAGGCAACAAGACCGATCATGGCAGAGACGGAATGACCAACATAGGCACAACGATCGACGCCTAAAGCATCGAGAATATTGAGCAAGTCATCAACGTAAGCGTCGAGACTCGTGTACCTACTGAAGTCGAAGTAATCTGGATTGACGCTGCCAGCACAAACAAGATCGTAGAGGACTATCCTAAAATGTTGAGTGAAAAAGGGCAGGATTCGCTGCCATGCCGACTGGTCGGTTCCGATGCCGTGGGCAAAGACCAGAATTCTCTCTCCGGCGCCGACGACTCGGACGTTGAGACCATGGAGGATACTGGTGCCCATATTCGATGAGTATAATCAAGTGAGTAAAAAGCAGAGCCCTGTTTGAAGAAGCAGGAGGTTTGTGGTTGATTCAAAGCATATTTAGCGACAACTCCTTGCTTGCGTCTTTAATGGGAGTTCGCGTGTCCAAAGCATATTAATAGGGTTGAGCATTTTCAAATCTAACAAAGTTTTCTTTGCTGTGCTATTTATATTGTCAGATGGAGTAACTCCTCCAGCCTTTACTTTGGTATCAGATCCTCTTTTTCAATTAAGGCTTGTTTTATTAAACAAAATTAGAACACCATCAAATAATAAGGTACTCCAATCCTTTACGCTGCGTTTATATTTGTAGTGCAGTGCTGAAAAGTATTTATTTACTATTATTTTTAAATGTAAAATCATGTTTGAATATGTTATAAATAATTAAAGGTTGGAGAAAAAATGTAATGTAATCACATAAATTAATAAATAAAAAGAAAATTATGGTAAGAAATTATTTATGCGGTAAAAATTTTACTTTACATTAATAACCTTTACTATAACTATTATTCTCTATTATACTCTTAATTAATATGACTAATAATATATTTTTATGAAATATTTTATTTATATTTTCTTATTTTAATTTAATCTTTTATTATTTATAATTTTAAATTTATATGATTAATAATATATTTTTAATTATTTACAAAATAATTAATAATTTATTAAATCAATGGACTTTTTAGTCATTTTATTTTTTTCAGCAATTATAATTTCAATTATCAAACAACTATTTTCACGAAATACTTATTATTTCAATAGATTAATTTTAGCAAATTTAAACTGTAACTGCCATTCCAAAATAAGGCTTACTTTTGTGCATAGCTGGCTATGGCTTTTCTTCAAAGTGAGAGAAATTTGGATTATAATAAAGAAAGAATTCAATTCAACTTTTTCAAAAAACGGACACCTGACATTGTCTGAAATGTATAAATATGAGGTCCATTATTATATTACAAGCAGGGCCTACTATTTTAATTGTATAATGGCCCGCCGTTATGTAATGGTAGGATTCATTTTTTAATTAATTTAAAAATATAAAAATAATATCATATTAATATTGAAATAACATTTACATATCGTTAATTCTATTACATTTTTTGTTTATTTAAGGTTTGTTTTAAATATCCTTAAAACGTTATGTTCAATTTAAATAATTCTAAATATTATAGTCTGTTTTATAATACGTCGTAAATGTTGAGGTTCAAAATATAATTTTAGGTTTTACAAAGCCTCAATTCTAATATTTTAAAAAAGATTTAAATAAAATAATATTATTTTTATAATATCACATTATAATTTTATAATTATATTAATAATATAAATTTTTTAAAAAAATTAAATTTACGTTAATTTTAATGTTTAGGTGGTGAATATAATTTATGTAACATTATATATAAAATCTATTGAATATTAGTATTTGAAAATAATTTATTTAAATATTGTATAAATATTTTTTAATTTTTTAAAAATATAAATATTATTATTATTTTCAATATCCCTTTTACATCCTATTTAAATTGGAGCTAATATCATTTTAATAAAGTTAAAGTGAAAATTGATAATAAAAATAATGGTAAATTTTATTTGAATAAAAATTAAAAATAAAATTATACTTTTAACCGAGTTTTTGTTATTTTAACATGTTAAAAAATAAAAATAAAAATATTATTTAATATTATTAGTTAATTTTACATTTGCAATGTAAAAAGTACATAAAAAATAAAAATTGTAACTAATATTAGTAGAGTTCAATTTCTGATAATCAGGAGTCCAGGATTCAGAGACGAGAGAGTTCAAGTTCAATGGAGGGCTTTCTTTCTCCTTCCATATCCTGTGTAAATAGGCTCCAAAGAAGTTAGTGATGGGATAGGATTATGTTGTGCATATACCTTGCTTTTTCAAGTCCTTTTGGTGATTCTCCATTACTTGACAGGATATAGTTTTGGATACCGTATCTCACTGTTCCAAGTAATTATGGAAGATTGCTAATGGTGAGAGCTAAAACGTCAAGGACGAAATAGCAGGACCACCCACTTTCTAGGAGTTATGAATTATGATTCACCCGGTAGGAACTTGGTTCACCTCAGTAACATCATAGACTCGTTTGCTCTAAGTGACAGCAGATATATATGATTGATGTGCTCCGTTCATGATAGGAGGAGTAATTACACAAGCACGCTTTAGTTTACAAGCTAATGAACATCAAAATCCATGCCCGAGACTTTCCAATGGAGGACAGTTGGCTTAATTGGCAAAACTTATCATGCCACTTTCTAGATGATGATGCAGGGATGGTAGGAGATATATGACGTCGAAGGAGGCATAAAGCTAATAAGTGGGGTTGATCTTTGAATTTTGAATTGAAATTCGGATTCTAAGCCAAGCCAGGCACTAAAATAATGACAAATTTGTATCAAATACAGTGCTATAACATGGCAAGAATCGGATCTAGCCTTTAGAGAGCTCCATTAATTACTGTCCCTGCTAGGAATCACTACCTTAGCCTTTCTATTTCTGTAGCTTTCATTTCAGATAAAATTGACTAATTATATAGCTGCAGAGGAGTAGCATTTGAACTGTTTTCATGCATGCATGGACCTGTAGATTTCCCAAATCTGATGGATGGCGGTCACATTTGGAATCTGATTCAATGGCCGTAGCCTTCACTCTCAAAGGAATTATACCACTCATGGCCCATCTTTTTTCTCCTAGCCGCAACCAACTCACGAGTCACAAACCTGAAGCTTCTGTGACAGAGATTGGCCATGCCATTGCCAAGCAAATCAAAACCCTATCTCAGTGTCTCCATTATGTGTATCGAAAACGTCTTTTTCTGCGCACTTAATGATCCGAAAAACTATCAAACTAACACGTTTTTTCATTTCTACTGTTACTGATATAGCTACTTTGGAAGATTAGTCTCCATGTATAAAGATAAAAGGAAAAACTAGTTCGTGGGCAGATTACAGTGGGTCGATGCTCGCACAATTCTTGCAATGCTGTCCACCAAGAAGCTTCGTGGGGTCTTATAATTCTTCGCCATTGCTTTGTCATGTCATCAAGAACAACCAGAATATGTACATCTTGTCATTAATTAGGAGGGCACCATAGAAATTAACCCCAAACACGAGCAAACCAAAGCAACCATCTAAAAGAAGATTGAAACCCTATACTGGCACCCCCCAAAATAAGCAACGCACAAAGTTATTTTAACTTGTTATTGTTAAAAAGTTCTACAGTTTATTAATATATTAAAAAAGTTTGAGATTATTATCGTTTATATTCTATTCTTTAATTTATTAGATTTTATTATTAATTTATTCTGTAATTTTTATATCTTAGAGATCTAATAAATGGTATCAAAGTTCAACAGTTACAATACTCATGTAACACTTGAAAATTAACGATTACGAGTTTTACGGACATTAAGAACAAGTAGGTCGGCACTTGGACGTGGGTCCTTGAAAACAACGACAGGCTAGAGGGAGGGACAGTCGCAAGTCGCAACGAAAGAGAAAGGATGCAGTTTGGCGAATTATGGTTCGTACAATCTTGTGGAGGCCTGTTTCCGTGGACACTTTTAGTTGGTTTTATGAGTCATTGAGCTTATCTTATCCGTATTGTGTATACCTTTTGCTTTTATTCTTTTTCTCTACTTTGTAAACTTAGAATCAATTCATATTCTCTACTTTATCTAGGTTAGAATGGGATAGCTGAATAGGAAAAGACAGAGAAAAGGCTTATGTACATATACAACGAATCATTTTGATTTGGATATAGAGAGATAAATAAACAATTATCTAATCTTGCCCTTGACAATTTTGACGAGAGTGTACATGAATATGTTAATTATTATACAACAAATATTTATTTGAGAAAAAAAGGCTTCTTTTATCATTTTTTTTTCTTAATTGTTTGTTATATTTTTCATTTAAATTATAGTTAATTAATTTTTTATCTTAATACTATGTTAAAAAATGTAAAATTATTTAAGATAATAGTATTAAAAATGGTACTTAATTAGCTTATACAACCAAAAAAAGAAAAAGAAAAAGCAAGGAGAGTGTTAATGTAAAGGAGTTGTTTGACTAAAAGCATCAAAACTCATTATAAAAAAACTAGTAAAATATTCGAGACTAGTCTTGTGTTATTAAATCTCATTTATATATTTATGTGAGGTTCATATAAATATGTAGATAAAATTTAATAAAACATGACAAGAACGTCATAATCGAAATAGAGGATTTAATCCCTGCATATTCATGTTACCTTATTTCCCTTTATGTTAAACACTAGCTATTAGTAAGATTAGTATGACTCAACTTTCCTACAATGTGAGTTTGGGATTGGAATATCAAATTTAAGTCTAATAAAAAATGAATTCCAAAATTCTATCAAACAAAGTTTACGTGGTTGACTTGAGTTAAGTGAATTAAACCTAAAATGCTAATCCTAGGCATTAGAACACTTATCACCGTAATTATGTCTTAAAAAAGAAACATTATCACCGTAACTTTATACTGGATTCCAAGTTAGTGGAAAAGGGTGGAGACTTGGAAGTCGTTCTCTTGCATAATTGCCTGAAAGGTTACTACTATACGGAACGAACTTCGACACAATGATTTGTGTAAATATCCCGAACAGCTTATCTTCCACGACTCACCCACTCTTCTGCTGCCACGTCTTCGGCTTTTTCTCCCTCTGACATGTACCTGAAATGAATGGTAAAGTTTTTTACCCTTTCAGGCCACGCGTGCTAATGCATATAGGCTGTGGGTTGCTTTCCTATAATGCGACTTTCTGTGTTTTACCTTCTTCCAAGTTCCATCGCCTTTGATTTGACACATACTGGATAGGACAACACCCTACCCAAAACCTTTTTTTGGGTTCAGTTCGGTTACCAACCCTGTTCACAACTTTCCAAATTGTTTCAAGGGATCCTGCTTCATAGGGCTTGTTTTTTCATGCGAAAAAACTAAAACACATGAGTTCCATGAAGCTTGGACGTCTAAACAACAAACAGAGTTCACGGATAGCGAGTTGGGGCCATTTCCTTGAACGATTCTCCTCATATTTTTCTCAAAACAACAAAATATTCCAGAGTACATGCCTGGAAGTGTCGAATACCTTCGGCAAGACAAAGAGGTATTGAAGAAATGGAAAGTTCTATTTTCGTGGCACGCGTGTCCACAAAATCATTAAGATGTGTCCTAGAAATTTTGGTGGATTTTCTATTACGAGTAATCTACTTACTGGTTGCTACTGTTTTCTCTTAGTTACATCACGTTATCTTGTTTCTGCGCCTGTCAAAGTGCTTGAAGGTTGGGTTTTATGAATTTGTCTAAACCAAACAAAATTTATTGGTCTCACATCATACAAACTCTGCCTTTTGATTGAACTAGCACCTGTTCCTTATTATGCGTCAAAACTCAAACATATGGATGGGTTGAGTTTAAAGAAGTGAAATCAATTTCCTTTTTAGATACAAGCAAAACTCTACATTTAATGCGATACCAAGTTGACTCTATGCTCAAACGAGCAATGGTATCGAGAGTAAGAACTTAAATTTTGACATTTAAAGATTTTAATATAATTCTTTAAATTTTGTAATCTCAATTTTACTTATAAAAAGGTAAAAATTTTATTCTATCAATTAAAGATTTAGATATCTTTATTTAAATTGTGAAATCTTAATTGTTCATGTTAAAGTCATATCTTTTAGACGCGAATGTCAATTAACTTGTACTTGATTAATTTATTAATTTTAGATCGAGTTTAACTTAATTTAAATTATTATTCCTAATCGTGTCTCTTAAAAATAAGTGGGTATATAAGATAATATCATAGGTCAGTAAATCTTTTTTTGGATATAAATGATTCTTAGCATGAACTTGTGTCCATTAACGTACAATAACCACAAACGAGGAGATTGGTTGTTGACATTATTGCCAAGTAATTGGTGTTGTATCAATTAGGCTTTGGCACATAACTACCTAATAAAATATTGACAGAACACGGGGACTCAATTGCAAAATTAAACTATTAAAGGACCAGATAGAAAAAAGAAAATAAATCACTTTCTTTCTTCGGTCTCTCACCAACTCTCCTCTCCTTCTCGATGCATCCCTCTGCTCAATCTCAAATCTCAATTTCAAGCCTCAGCTCACCTCGCTTGAGTTGCCTCTCTGAAGTCTGGGATCAAGAATCGCGATTGTCACCTCTTCTGGTCTCATTTGTGCATCTCTCCCTTGCTTTGCTTCTTGACTTTGCTTAGTTATAGTTGGGTTGGATCATATCATAGTTTACTCAAGAATCACCCCATTATGGGCAGGTTTGGGTAAGCCTAAAGGAGTTCAGTCCTTTTTGGGCTTAGCCTAAACTCAAAATCCAGGGAAAATGGGGCTTGATCTTAGTATAATACTATTCTCGAGAAAACCTATTATGCCCATCAATTATTAAAGAATAAAGTCTCATCTCATGCGAGCCTACGTACGGGTGCCAGTACTAAATGCTCTCCGCTCAAATGTCTACAACGACGTCGAATGACGTGTACGAGCTGTCAGAATTTCCTTCTCAGTCGTTAAAGGCGCGAGTGGAGACCACAATGAACGTGTACTTCACCCAATCAGATCGCTAGCACCCGTTGGTACGAATCTGCTATTCAGTGCCTTCTTTTCTGCTTTTGACCTCCATTGAAGAGGTAGATCACAAGCAAAGCTGAAAACGACCAGGTCAAGCTGTGGTCTCTCTTTAGATTTGTGAAGAAGGTTTGTATATTTTTTTTCCCTCTGTCAATACTAAATGAAGAGATCAAAATAAGACTTGAAGTAGTGTTGGAAGTTAAACTTGTAGTGTGAGCGGACGAGCTAGGAGGTTTAGGTATATACTTTCTGCTGCTATAAAAAGAAGAAGAAGAAGAAGAAGAAGAAGAAGAAGAAGAGGAAATCTGGTAATTTGGTGGGGTTCTGTAATGGAGAACTATTTGAATGAGAATTTTGGTGATGTGAAGCCAAAGAACTCGTCGGAGGAGGCGTTGCAGAGATGGAGGAAGCTGTGTTGGTTAGTGAAGAATCCTAAACGACGCTTCCGTTTTACTGCTAATCTCTCCAAACGGTTTGAGGCTCGAGCTCTTCGTCGCTCCAATTTGGTCTGTCCCTCTCTCTGTCTGTTCCTCGTCCGATCTTCTCCTTATTTTGTCTCTACTTACCAGAATATTATCAGATTGTTAAGAAAGAATTAAGAGAGAAAGATTTTAATTGAGATTCGTTTCGGTTTTCGTTTATTAGACGTTCGGTTGGTATTTTTGGAGCTGCAAGCTTAAATTTTCTACCTAACAAATAGATCGGATGTGAGTGTCATAGATTCATATAAATCAGAACAAAATAAAGAATAAGCCAGAAGTGATCCAGAAGTAATTTCTTATCTGTTAACTTAATGTTTTCCTGATTTTCTGTAGGAAAGCCTTAGACTCGCTTTTTTGGTTACGAGGGCTGCACTTCATTTCATCGAAGGTAAACACCCGTTACCCTTCTCAAAGCTTTAGTGTTACACTGGGGTTTTGCCCTCCATGTCGACACTCCCCCTGCATGTTTACAGGTAGTGACTACACAGCACCTGAGGAGGTCAAGGCAGCTGGTTTTGAAATCTGTGCTGATGAATTGGGGTCCATTGTTGAACGCTATGATCTTAAGAAACTGGGAGTACATGGTGGGATTGAGACTATTTGTAAGAAGCTCTCCACATCACTCACTGATGGTATTTCTACTTCTGAGAATTTACTTGATAAAAGGAAAAGAATATACGGAGTAAATAAATTCACCGAGAGCCCACCTCGTGGCTTCTGGATTTATGTATGGGAAGCCCTACAAGACACTACTCTCATGATACTTGGTATTTGTGCCCTTATATCTCTTGTTGTTGGGATTATTATGGAGGGTTGGCCAAAAGGTGCCCATGATGGACTTGGAATTGTTGCAAGTATTCTGCTTGTTGTGTTCGTTACAGCCACGAGTGACTATAGGCAATCTCTGCAATTCAGAGACTTGGACAGGGAGAAGAAAAAGATAACAGTACAGGCAACCAGGAATGGTTTCAGACAGAAGATCTCAATATATGATTTACTTCCTGGAGATGTTGTGCATCTTTCTATTGGAGACCAGGTTCCTGCTGATGGGCTATTCATTTCAGGCTTTTCTGTTTTAATAAATGCATCCAGCTTAACAGGAGAGAGTGAGCCAGTTAACGTGAATGCTGAAAACCCTTTTCTACTCTCTGGAACCAAAGTTCAGGATGGTTCATGCAAAATGCTTGTTACTACTGTCGGAATGAGAACTCAGTGGGGCAAACTGATGGCTACTCTTAGTGAAGGAGGAGATGATGAGACCCCATTGCAGGTCAAACTGAATGGAGTAGCTACCATCATAGGGAAGATAGGCTTATTTTTTTCTCTTGTAACATTTTCAGTCCTGGTTCAAGGACTATTTAATCGTAAGCTTCAAGAAGGAAGTCATTGGTCCTGGTCTGGAGATGATGCTATGGAAATGTTGGAATATTTTGCCGTTGCTGTCACAATTGTTGTTGTTGCGGTTCCTGAGGGACTGCCCTTAGCTGTAACATTGAGTCTTGCTTTTGCCATGAAAAAGATGATGAAAGATATGGCACTCGTGCGCCATCTTGCTGCTTGTGAGACAATGGGGTCTGCCACAACCATCTGTAGTGACAAAACTGGGACACTAACAACTAACCATATGACTGTTGTAAAAACATATATATGTGGAGAAGTAAAGGAAGTTAGCACCTCCAAGTTTTCTGCAATTCCCGATCCATCTGTAAGAATTTTACTTGAATCATTGTTTACCAACACTGGAGGAGAAGTGGTTATGAATAAGGAGAATAAAACTGAGATACTTGGAACTCCCACAGAAACAGCTCTTCTGGAATTTGGGCTTCATCTTGGTGGGAATTTCCAAGAAGAGCGTAAAAAGTCAGAAATAGTTAAGGTTGAACCATTCAATTCTACCAAAAAACGGATGGGGGTAGTTATAAAGCTACCTGATGGAGGTTTTAGGGCACATTGTAAGGGTGCTTCTGAAATCATTTTAGCTGCATGTGACAAATTTATCAACTCAAATGGTGAGGTTGTTCCCCTTGATGAATCATCAATCAACCATTTGAAAGATTCTATTGAGCAGTTTGCTAGTGAAGCTCTTCGAACACTTTGCATTGCATTCATGGACATTGGAACAGACTTCTCTGCGGATACTGCCATTCCTTTTGAAGGCTACACTTGTATAGGTATTGTGGGTATCAAAGATCCAGTTCGCCCTGGTGTCAAGGAATCTGTTGCTATCTGTAGGTCAGCTGGTATTGTTGTTAGGATGGTCACCGGAGACAACATAACCACTGCAAAGGCTATTGCCAGAGAATGTGGAATATTGACTGATAATGGCATAGCTATCGAAGGACCTGATTTCCGGGTGAAGAGTGAGGAGGAGATGCGGGAGCTTATTCCCAAAATTCAGGTAAGGTAATTTTCCATTGTGTTATATTAGGAGAACATATGGTGTTAGTGCTAGTATTTTAATCTTCTCGAGATTGAAGCTCACAGTTTATGTGGAATGCCAATTGATTATTTTTCTCTTTTGGAATGGAAGTCCCTAAGCTTGTTCTTGAAGTGAAATCTATAGAAATGTACTTCATGCTCCATTCCTGAATGTTATGTCGTTCTTTCCCTTTAAGAGACCTTTGTGAATTCAAGTTCTGAGTGCAACTTTCTTTTTTGGTTCGATCTTTTCCAAATATGTGCCTGTTGAATTTCAACGTGATGTTTTCTTATGGTTGCAAATTAAACTTTCTACAAGAACAACAGTGATTCATTTAACTTCACCAAAGCATGAGGAATCCTTTTGTTTCCTCATTATCTACATGGATTTGGCTCTATTTGAGGTTGTGCATGATCTTCATATAATGGAAGCAGTGTTGGGTATTTGCAAAATGTGCAGGTAATGGCTCGATCATCTCCAATGGACAAGCATACCCTAGTCAAACACCTACGAACTACTTTTGGTGAAGTTGTTGCTGTGACTGGGGATGGTACAAATGATGCTCCAGCACTTCATGAAGCAGACATTGGACTTGCTATGGGAATTGCTGGAACTGAGGTTTGTCAAGTGCAATTTGTATGCTTTACTGACCCATAGTAAATTCAGAAAAATGGTCCTTGCCATTAATAACCTTGTAGGTTTTTGCAATTCTTTACATTACTCCTAAACAATTGATTGGAACATTTATACAAGATTTATAAGGTATTCTCCCACTGTGTAGCTTATGGGCTGCAAATGCTGCTGGTACAAATTTGTGGGAGTGCTGAAAGCATATGCTGGTTTTGCAGGTGGCTAAAGAGAGTGCTGATGTAATAATTTTAGATGATAACTTCTCCACAATTGTAACTGTGGCAAAATGGGGGCGTTCAGTTTATATAAATATTCAGAAGTTTGTCCAGTTTCAACTGACAGTTAACGTGGTAGCCCTGGTTGTTAACTTTTCATCTGCTTGTTTGACAGGTAAGTTGAGCTTATTTTCTGTTTACATTTTCTTTCTTAGCTTGCCCATCTGTTCATGATCTGTTTCTGGCATAATGTTCTCCCAGGGAACGCTCCCCTAACAGCTGTTCAACTTCTGTGGGTCAACATGATCATGGACACCCTGGGAGCTCTGGCTCTGGCGACAGAGCCTCCAAATGATGATTTGATGAAAAGATCGCCTGTTGGTAGGAAAGGGAACTTCATCAGTAACGTAATGTGGAGGAACATTTTGGGGCAGTCTTTGTATCAGTTTGTCATTATATGGTATCTTCAGACGAGAGGAAAAACAGTTTTTAATCTTGATGGCCCAGATTCTGATTTAATTCTAAACACCCTCATTTTCAACTCATTTGTTTTTTGCCAGGTAAAGTCTTATAATTTCCAGTTTCCCTTCCCTTCAAGAAACTGAAACCGATAGGACAGATGATTATGATGAGCAGGTGTATTAAGTGCTTTTGTGGGCTCAAATTGTTAGGGACGAATTGCTCTAGGAGTGTCATATTAGCCTTAGACATGAAACTATTATTGTTTCCAGTTATCTGGCCTTGATCATATCTGACCTTAGAGTTGTCATTTTTACACTTCAGGTTTTTAACGAGATCAGCTCCAGAGAGATGGAAAAGATAAACGTGTTTGAGGGAATACTGAAGAATTATGTATTCGTAGCTGTCCTTACATGTACCGTGATCTTCCAGATCATAATCGTTGAGTTCCTGGGTACATTTGCAAACACAACTCCGCTCGGCTGGAAACAATGGTTTCTTAGCATATTCCTTGGGTTCCTTGGCATGCCAATTGCAGCTGGTCTAAAGATGATTCCTGTTGGATCAAGCTGAAGCCTTGTCAAATGCAACAGATACATTCTCACTAGTGAATGAATTCTTCTTCTTTAACATAATTTGTATTTAATTATCGGGTGTAACTCATCATACATTAGTAGCGTCGATGTTATTATAGAAGTTGGGTTCACCATGGAAGAAGTTTTGAGTCACTAGGAGGAGATTGCGATTAGAAGCAGAAATTTCTTTTCTTCGTGCCGTGTTGTTCAAAACATCCAACTAACCCGTAAGAATGTAGGTTTTCAAACTGAAACTGTAGTTTGATATTGAAATGCTGTTTTGCTTGTTCTTCCAAATCTTAAATGTGATAACTATAGCTCAAAGCACAACAAATGTAAGAAAACTTTGAGGTGATCGTTTAAATTTGTGAAAAGCTGGAAAAACGTCTTGTCCGTCGTCAATCTTGGAAGTTATGGTTTTATGAACCCTAGAAATTATCATCTCGATCAGTAATTATAGGTTAATGATTAGTTAAATAACAGTTAACGAATCTGGGGTTTAATATTTCCAAGTAATTTGTGCATCTGGTCGACCCCAAGAAAGTTGTCTCCTGGGAAAGTGTTCAGGTGCTAACATCAGAGGAGATTGAAGCAGGCCCACTCTGCCAAGGCGAACCCCGAACATTCAAACAAATCCAATTCGCATCAACTTTTAAGTCTTTTACACTACTAATTTCACTTCTTTTTTTAATATAAATTTTAATTTCTGTTTTTAACTTTCCTTTCAAATATAAAAATTATAGTTGTTTTCTCTTCCTTTTCAAGAGACGAACAAAGCATCCCATCAAAAGGTAGGGTTGCATGAGGTAATACAAAACCAGAGCGAAGCAAAAACGATTTAAAAAAAAACCGAACGAGTAAACATATAACTATAGCAGCCTTTGAGAATGGCACTGGTCTTGTACCTCAGCTTTTCATTTCCCTTTTCCCTATCAGTTTTCTCCTTTCTCTTCAATCAACTCCAAGCAATCCGTCAAGTAATAATCAAATTACTCATGAGAGACTAGTGATATCATTTAGAAGCCATGAATACATCATAAAGATTTTCCTATCGAAATCTTTTCTCTGCAGGTAACTTGTAGCTTTGTTTGGAACTCTCAGAATCAAGCTCCTTTCTCTTGTTCCACGTAGCAGAAGTAGTCAAAGAATTCCCCGAAATGTCCGTCTGCCTCAAATGGCTTGTTTGGAAATGTACAAACTTTTCTGGCAATTTGAGATTTTCAGCAGCTAGTTTTTGTATTAGAGCATAGCACTGAAACACATCTTCCTGTGAATGTTGTAATCTCTATGTTAGTAGAACATTTGATATGATTACGAGAGCCAAACTTCTGAAACAGAATAAACTATTTTAGAACTTACAATTACAAAGAACTGAGAACAGAGGACGGCGTTCACTTTACGCTCCAACTCTATCCTTGTTAAGCCCTGTTCTAATGCTACTAAGGTGGCTGCAGCTGTTAAAACAGACGGTCGATGATCTGTCAAATTGAGCTCTGCGTTCATTTGTATTGAATCAATATATAGCAAAATCGTTGCTAAGATCAAAAGATAGGAGAGGTAAGAATTAAATATTTAAAGTCGATAAAATATTACCTCTCATTACTGTGAAGATCAATCCAACAGTCCTGCACAACATAAGCTTTGATGGCGATTCTTCCTTGCAGAATCTAATGAAGTAATAGTGAAGAAAAGAAAAAGGCGTAACACAGATCATCTTCCACTCCAATGTGCTCAATACCAAAAGCTCCATTTGCTGAATGAGTTTGTACCCGAAACTGTAGCCATCGATCTGGAACTCTGATAAAGAGGGTATCTTCATCTCCTCCATTTTTGCAGCTAAAGAAAGACAGGCCACTGACAGTAATCTAACTGCTCACAATTTCTCACCCTAAAAATGAACAAGAAAAAGTTATATAGCAAACAAACATAGCAGAAACGTGAACACTTAAGTCATAAAGCAGAAACTCGAGAAATAAGTGTCTTACATCAATGGATCGTCTTGACAGGAACCGATCAAAGTAAAGCATGGACAAATAAGCTGTTTGTAGGCGGAATCCGAAGATTGCTCTACTCTGCATTAATTAACCCCGGAGAGATAAACAACCATATCAAACTTCACAATGCTTTAGAATTTACTATGTGAACTCGATGATGAAGCAAAATAAATCAACAATCACACTTACTTTCATAATCCACTCGATAGCTTCCAAGCGAGCACATTTGACCCAGTTTTGAAACACACCAGATTGATCCCGTTTGAACCCAAAACTAGTCTCTCTTTCAACTAACACTTTGAAATCATCTTCTCCATCAGAATCGGTGCAACTCTGCGGATGTTCGATGAAAAATATCTCGTCTCCAGCTTCTTCATCGAGGCAAGTTTCACTTTCATGACAAAGAGGACCCTGCAAAGATTCACCTTCCATGTTTATTTCTGTCACTTGTGTGCCTACACATGAACATGAAATCCAATAGAAACTGCACCACACACATTATTCATTGCCAAAAGCCACGACTTGGATTACGAAGGGGCTGGACCAGCACAGTCGAGTAAAAAACAGGGTAAGGATGTGGGTTTGGAGTATAGCAGAAAACGGGTGTCTGTGTTTTACAGTTAAGATTAAGAATTCTGGGTTTCGTTTTTAACATGTATCTTAGAATCTGCAGCCTCTTTGTGTTGACGTTAAGCTCGAGCCCAATCGCCTTTCTAATTTACGAAGTTGATGTAATGTTATTGTTTGTGGACCGAGGCTGACCGACTTAGTGGATAGAGCTTGGTTTCAGCCTTCAGGGGACACGGAATCGTACATGAAACCGCATGAGCCAATCAAAACACTTCGTACTGCGTCCTTTGCGTTAGAAACGGAAGCTCGGAGCATACGACAATGGGAAGCCCCCAATCCCTACCTACTATTAAAAAACGGGAAAAAAAACTTCAATAATAATAATAATTAAATGTCAATATTTAAATTAATTTTTATTATATTTTAAAATTTTAATTTTATTCAATTTTTTACTATATAAAATTAACAATTTAACAAATTTTAAACTTTAAATATTTTATCTTTCTGATTTAACTTTAAGTCCAATTTTAAAAATATAGTAGCATTTAAAAAAAATTTAAAATTTTTATACAAAATTTGTGGGTTCGAATTCTTGTAAAAAAATAATTATTTTTATTTAATAGCAATAATTACTATTAGTGAACAAAAATGATAATATAATTGATATTAAAATGTATTTAATTTACTATTGACAAATATCTATAATCATTATTAAATAATATCCTTATTACTCAATGTTGGAATGTTCAAGATTATTATTGAACTGTTAATGGAAACATAAATATGAAAGAGATTAGCTTTAGAAACTAGAATTGAGATATTCTATCCAAAATGGACGGTAAAATTACAAAAAAAAAATAATTTTTTGGTAAAATTCAGAAAATGGAACATTTATGTTTATTATAAAATTCAATTAGATGTATAATAAATTATAAACTTCCAAACATTTTAATTTTAATTTTTTAAATTTTAAAAAGTTTTAATTAAATATTCAAAATAACTTTAAAATAAATATTTAGTAAAATTACACGATATTTTCTTTTTTCATAATTTTTAAACAATAATTATATAAAAAACTCAAAGTTCATGTTTATAAAAACAAAGAGTCACGTTATCATTTAAATGTTATTTTTTATATTATTCTGTTAGTCATATTAGTAAAATATTAATAAAAATAAAATTTTAAAATTGATTTATTCAATTTTTAAATTTTTAATAATTAATTAAAAGTTAAACATTAAATAAATTAAAAAACTAATACTACTAAAACGATAACAACAAAAACAACAACCACCGTTTAGAAATTCTGATAACACGAAAGATTTAAAAAAATCTAATAATACACGGCTTTACTCTTAATTAATAGAGAGATTATTTTCAAATTAATTAGTCAAATGAAAAAAAACAAGATGACGATGACGACGACTATGATTATGAAGCTAATAATAAATAGAAGAAGTGTAGCGTGCCCTCATTGTAGGGTACACACAGAGACGCCCGGAGGTCATTTCGGTTTATATCTCACGATAAGGGTGAGTTACGTTCGATCGCTACATTCACTTCACAAGGCATCATGTCATTACTCACTTATAAAGCATCACAAGAAAATCACAATATTTTAAATTTGGTATCTTCATGAAAAAGATACCATATAGGAACACTTTTCTAGAAGATAGTATGACCAAATTATATCAGTTTCGCTTTCTAATTGAATGTGAACAGTAGACCTGAAAGTGTGACTTGGAAAAATCTGAAGTGATTCAATGA